>JANSVA010087189.1:0-11157 GCA_025504915.1 Erythroxylum reticulatum
TGTTATTTCAATTGGATAAGAGGTGTCACAAGAGATCACCCATTATTAATACTAAAATAAATTTAAAAAGTTGTTTATCTACGAAGAATTGTTATTTATCATTAATCTTGTATACTAAGCATATTTTTTGTTGGTACATATTAATGATATTTTACTTTTTACATATAATGTTTCATATTTTGAATTAATAATATTTTTATACAATTTATTTGTATAATAAATTTACGATAAAATTTATCAATACATTATATAAAATAATATGGATTAAAATGTAACAAATAATTTATTCTAAAATTGTGTAACCTTTAGTTAAAACACAACTAAAAATATTTGGCTATGTTTTATAAAACATAGCTAAAACTTTTTGTTTAAGTTTTCGAAAATATAGCTAAAAACTTTTGGATGATTATAAAACATAACTAACAATTTAGTTACAAAAAAAGTGTAGTCAAAATTATTGACAATGATTTCTCAAAACGTACCTAATAGTTTTTGGCTATATAAACAAAACATAGCCAAAAACTGCACCTATAATTTTCAGCTACAAGAATTTGATAACATTTTAGATGATGAAACAGAAATGTAACTAAAAACTATTTGCAACTTTTTTTTTACACATTTATCTATGATTTTTTCCGTAGCTAAATGTTAAATTTGTTATAGTGATTGGATTTAAGCTTTTAGGAATTTAAGATTTAACATTTTTAATTTTTATCTAACATAACATTAGTAGGACAAGTGTCACTCAAGTATCCAATAGATTTATTAATGTGACTTACCATTTGAGTACTATTAACTTAAAGTCTAATGATAGATTATTTTTATAAAAATTAAAAATAAAAAATAAAAATTAAGCATTTAAGTATTACTTTTCAAAGTTCGAGCTAGTGTTGTAAAATTGAGCAAAGTTTGAAAACTTTTTAATAATTTACCCTAATTTTTATTATATTCTATTATACTTAGATATTAACTAATGATTTAAGATTTTTTGAGATGGATACAATAATAATGTGACATAAAAGCTTATGTTATGACATAAAAAATGATACCACCTTATATTCTTTTTAAACTTGGGATGATAATTATTAAATGCAAAATGTCTTAATTATTAGGTGCATTATGCACTTTATAAATTTAAGACTTATTTGTTTTCATTTATATTTTTTGTTTTTAATTTTTGTTTTCAAATTTAGTAAGAAAAATATGTTTGTTTGAGTCTTTTATTTCTATTTATCGTTTTGGTTTCTTCTAATTTTCAAATTTTATGAAAATTACAAAAAGTGATTTTAGTTTTTTTGTTTTTGTTTGTTTCATAATTAGATTTACTATGAATTAAATATATCAATTATTAATACAAATTATGAATAATTTAATCTAATATTATATCTAATTAATTAAAATTATAAGTAATCTAATTTAAAACTTGTAATTAAATTGTTAAATTATTTATTTTAATAAATAATGATAATTTTATTGACAATTTATTAATGAATATTATATAACAGATAAAAATAAATTTCATTAATTAAAAATAATTTATCTTTAAGTTTTATCTAATACGTAATTATTATAAGTAATAAAAATATAACTACATTGATATTAATAATTAAAAAAAATTATTTTTATTTAAAAAGTAAAAGCTAAAAATATACAAGAAAAACTAAATCTAAAAGTCTCAACAGAAAAAAATGAAAAACATAAATAGATACAAACGGTACTTAAATCTTTGCATTTTCACATCAACCACAAATCTCTAGAGTTGTGGCCCAATATTAATATAATTATTAGCATTGTTACTAAAGTGATCGATAAAGCTACAAAGGTGTGAAATTTAAAACTTATTCCACTTCGAAAAGAAATACTTTCGGGTCACTTCCACGCATAGTGAAGATCTGGATTTGTGTACCCTTCCATATAACCAAATAAGCCGTCTTCAGAACCTCTCCACACACACTCCCACGGACACCTGTTTAGATCTCTTCCGGCTTCGAAGCCATTAAACCCTATAGATTTATCTTTCCAATAAGCATTGCAGAAGAATAAGGTTGTAGCAAAAAAGTTGACGCGAAACTTCCATTCGTATGGGCTTCCAACTTGAACCACATGGGGTCCCAAGTCATCATCTTTAGATTTGCAGTGAACAGTGAAGTTTGATCCGTCCTTCATTTGGTTGTAAATTGTAACGCTAGTACGAGATAGAAAAGCTGAATCTATTTCAGATGTTGCAAAGATAGACTTTACTGAATTAATGTATAAGAGTAGCAACACAAATAGAATCATACTCAGTTTAACCTTCTTGTCTGTTTCCATGGATTTGATTCTTAGTTGTAGACATACAATATTTTAATTTATAAGCTGATGTTTGACTATTAATGGAGTGCATTAATTATTGTAATGTGATAAGAATTCGTTGTGCTTTCCTTTTTTTAAAAATCTTGGATAAGATTTATTTATCTTTTACAGCTAACACTATTTATGTATGCATTCCAGAATGCCCTGGTACATTGAACATGCATTCCAGAATGCCCTTGTACATTAAACACGATATCCATAATGCTTAATTAATATAAATTTAGTAATGATTATTGTAAAATTTTGACATTATGGTTTGTGTTTCCATTTAACAAAATATGACTAATTTGTTTGAAAATACTAACTATAGAAGAGTTTTCTAAGAATGAGTCAAATTATTAGAAAAGTGTGAGGCTTTATTTTTAAATATATAATTTTATCTTAATTTATTAATATATTATATATTATAAATATAAATATAAATATAAACATAAACATAAATATGAATATAATAAATCAATAAATTTATACATCAATTTATTTGACACATATCTTCTATTCACTTATAATTATAATTAGCTAACATGCATTGTAACTATTCACTTGGAAAAAGTTATATTTTTCATTTTTCAAAGTGGAAAATCATACAGAAGGATTGCTTTTTTTTCGTCTCTGTTTTGTATACCTAAACATTAATTGGGATTCAAGCGTATTTCTAATATTGCTAGTGTCTTTTTTAATCAACTTAGATAACACTTTTATGTATATTATGAAAAAGGTAAAGGGATCAAGGGTTCCTCTACTTAATCCCTTACTTCCTTTAAACACTTGTATTCGCTCCTTATTTACTAAAAGTTAACGTATTCAGTACACAAGGCTCTCCGTTTTGCGAAAATTTAGAAATGTATGTAGCCTTCTTTTTGTATTTTTACAAAAGAAATAAAAGAGATTATTTATGTGACTTGAACATATAACCTTATTGTTAGAAAAGAGCAATTTTATTATGTCTTTTATTGTTTTATTAATAAATCTCCATTTAACATATCAAAGTATTTATGGATGTCCATTTTTATTGCACAAATTCTTATAGTTTCATTTCTCTGATAATCTTTGCATAGCTCTCACTAGGAGAATATACTCCTCCCTTGGATGAAAGTCCTTTTGTTTGGATGAATATTTGAGCTAAAAGTCATTTCTAGTATAGTTGCTATCATTCTTGAAATTATCCTATATATCACAATATAATAAAAGATTGGTCTATAGTTTAGCAACAAGAAGGGATTAAATTTCTTAAGAATGAGGATTACAAATGTTTTATTCACTTCCTAAATCATCTTGTCTTTAGAGGGAGTTCCAATACAGCCTTTGAAACTAAGTCTCCAATCAAGTGCCAAATTTTTTGATAAAAGAGTGATTTGATCTCATCTGGTCTTAGCACATTATTAAAGTTTAGATTGTTGAGAGCTATTTCTATGTTTGTTTTGATTAAAGGTTTGGAGATCCATGTTTCTTGATGATGCCTGATAAGGTTTATAGAATGAATGATTTAAGCTCCTGGAAGAAAGATCATTAGGGAAGAGGATTTGGTTTCTTTTCTATGATAGAGAGGCCATGTGGGTTAGATAGGTGCATACGGTTATTTTGAGACGGAAAATTTTTTGAAGTGCACAACCTACTAATAATAGTTCCTGAAGTTGGAGGAAAATCTTAAATATAAGGAACAAATTAGGGAATCCACTCTCTTATGACAGGATCCTTGGCATCCAAGGGGAATCCTAAGGAACTTCTTATCACCTAGAGAGATAAATAGGTCGGGCTTACTTATGACAACAAAGGTTTCCGATATAATCATTAATAATGTGTGGAGGTAGCAGGATTTTCCTATAGAACTCATTGCTGATTTTGAACCCATTCAATATCAACCGACTAGTTCTCCGGATTGTTTGGAATGGCTCCCTAGCTCTTTAAAGACTTACACCAATGGTTCAGCTTACAAACTTATGAGACCCTCAACCCAACAAGTCCCTTGGTATAACCTGGTTTGGTTCAAAAATAACAACCCAAGGTGTTCATTCATTCTTCAGTTAGATGTCCTTAAAAAACTCCAAACAATGGATCAACTTCACTTTCTATATACTCCCAACCCCTGTTCCCTGTGTATGTCAGACATGAAATCCAATAAACATTTATTTTATAGTTGTCCTTTCCCAAATTCTGGATGGAAACAGTGTCTAACCTACTTCCAAATCCCCATCCCTAATGCTTCAAGCCTTCCTTCTATCCTAACTTGGTTCCACCAAACACCCCCACACCATCCCATCTTCCCTATTCTTCTATCCACAACGGTTTACCACATTTGGAACGAAAGGAATTCAAGAACATTCAAAGATGTAGCCATAGAGGTAGCGTGCTTACAAACCAGGATAATCTTCCAAGTTTTGGAGCATCTCAGCCTACACACATAGAGAGGTAATTAGATCTATTTTGCACTAACTTTGTGATGTAGATTACTGTTCAGCTAGGGGGCCTCACTTTCCCACGGATGAGACCTCTTGGATGGCCACATATTCAAGGACATAGAAGGCGTTCCAAATGCAATTTAGGTTCCATGAAGCTTTATTAGGCAATGGTTTATGCACGGCAAATCATTGCCTATAAAAGCTCCTGCTGGAAATAACTGAGATTATGAGTACAAATTAGCAGGTTTTTGATGATGTCTTAATCTTCTACTTGATTGGACTGTGGTTTAGCTCTTGTATATCTGGGCATATGCTGATATGTTGCAGTATTTGATGATGTATTGTTGCTTGGTGTATAACTAGGCATTTGCAGTAATTGGTTTAGCTTGATCTTGTTACTTTTTCTCGAATTGTGCTTATCTTCTGGCAGGATACTGGTTACTTCTATCATGCAGGACTTAGTAGGGGCAATTAATGGTAAGGCAGTTAGTTGCATGCCATTATGTTTTTTGCATGTTAAGAGATTACTTATGGTATCTCTTGCTTGTACATAACTTTTTATTCTTTATAAAGTTTTGATTTACCAAAAAAAAAAGATCATTAGAAGGGTGACCTAATAAATCTTTGAAATAATTAAAGTTGATTTTCTTTAATTCAAATTAATTGTTGCAAGGAAAACTGTCAAGGCTTGGAAGTGAAGTTATCATGTTGATGTTTCTTCTTATTAGGATAGCATTACAAATGATAATGAGGCAATTGAATTCTTGGACATAATAAGATACTGAATAGTTTATGATCATGTCTTGTTTCACATTCTTCCCTTGATTTCTCTCTAAGTGGGCATAATGAAGTGGTGAATAGGATATGATCAAGTCTTATATAACTTCCTCCTTTGTGAGGATTTTGAATAACTTTATATTTTATTTTATTTGTTTCTTACTTCAAACTTTATTTAGTCTTTGATACCTTTCCTAATTTATTTAAATCTTTTCTTAAATTGAATTAGAGTTTCCTATTTTATTTAGAATGCATCAAAAGATGAATTAGGGTTCATGTAAACTTATTTAAACAACTTTTGATTGTAAAATGATTTTGTTTTAAGTGATGATGCTTTGCTTCTTGTTTCTCACTAAGCTAAATGACGTTATTTTGTTCGATTAAGCCTGTTGGGCCTCAAGCTACGAACATTTTTCCACCGGGCTCAAGGCTCGGTCATCCTGAGCCTTGCCATTTGATTACTAACATTCTAATGAATATGAATTTCATCAATTAAATTTTCATTAAATTGTTTAAACTACATTTACGTAATTCTTCAGAATTCTCATTAGAAGAGTAAGCTTTTTTAACAAATTTATCCATAACTCATTTTTAGGATTCCTAGCTATTCACTTTTTCTGGTCCCTTTTTTACTTATAGACAAATGCTCTTTAGGCAACATCATATAAAATAATTATAATACAATTAAACTAGAAAAAAACCAAAAGCACATGTGCTGATTGGAAGAAGCAAGTAGGCATAACATAACAATAATAACTCAACCATTTATTACAAAAATATATCAATAGTATTAAATATCTACAACAAATGAAAAAAATAAAGAGCTAGATTTAATATCATATATTACAAATAAAAAAAAGAGCAAAATTTTACAATAAAAGTTATCATACCCAATATTTATTTTCAATTTTTAAGTAATTCCAAAAATATAAAAAAAACTAATAGTCATCACTTTTCACTAAAGAAAATAGAGAACAAAAACAATATCCACATTATAGAAACACTGAAACTGAGTTTTGTCAATGATCTGAAGAATTAAATTTATACAAACAAAGTCCCTCGAACCTATAAACCAAAAAATGCTAATTATGAATTAATAAATTAAAGAGAATTTGTAATGCGAGAAAGAAATAAGGGACAAAAATGTCATCTATGATACCTACAAAATGAAAAAGAGATAAACAATTACCCAAATAAATTTCGATTCAAATTGAAATTATACCTAAAATTGAAATTGACAAATTTCATCTATAATAGTCAAACTGACAATTTATTTATTTATTCGGATAAACTACAATTTAAATAGGAAATGAAAGAGGGAAAAATTATACCTAGAGTTTAATATAAGTTTCAATTTGTAAATAGAAACTTCAACCCGTGTCATACTCATAATCAAACTTCATTCTTTCACCCATTCTTCATATTAAAAGAGGTACTAAGAAAATTAAAAATTCAAAGCAAAAAAATAAAAGCTGAGACTAGAGAAACGAATGAGATGTACTTCTTAACTAGATGGTAATGGTATTGATGGAGGCAAGGTCCAGGTAAAATTCTTGAATTTATGACTTTTTCTTACCAAATTTCAATGAAAAATTGATTTGAATTGTAACATTTAACAAGACCAATTTCATTTCAAAATGTCTGTTTTCATTGCTGTTTTACTTCTTAAAAAAAGTTTTTGTATGTATGTTGAAAGATCAAACTATCTTTTTTACTAAATTGAGATTAATATTTGCTCCCAAAATAAATTCCTTTGAATCTTTTAAAAAAGATAGCTCTTACCATGGCAGCTTCATGACTCAAGTGGAAGGCTCATATATGATAAACTAGCTTATAATTAATGGGCCCTTCATGATCATGGCCCTACGTGAGGCCCTAAGCAAAGTGCCTTCTTGCCCTAGCTCAAGACTGCCTCTGGCATATGCTATGAAGTGAAAAAATGCAACTATTACTAATTGATATAATCTTTGGATGCCTCAAATCTTGTATTAAATATATCCCTAAATTGAGTAATGTATTTATTTTTTGGTTATCAATTTATTTAAAGAACAACAAGAGTCTTCTTTATCCTAAGCTGTATTTGCAGATATTGCCTAACCAACTGTGTCGTTTGTCCTTAAATGTATATAAGATGGCGTTATGTGATTACACAAGATGACATTTCCTACAAAAGAACTATCAACGGTACCAGTATACTTTCATTTGAGCTGAAGGATTATGCCATACGAGTTATTATTTTAATGTCAAACGTTTTACTCATTAAATGTATTATGTAGTTCATATATTTAGGTTCTATTTGATTTGGTTATTAACCTCAGATTTTAGTTATGATTTTTAAAACATTTCAATCAAATAAAAACTAATTTTGTTTGTGTTTCTATTTTCAAACTTATGATTTTAGCTTTTTATTGATCCTATAATTTATTAAAATCCTAAAAGCTATTTTATATTTACGTATTTTATTTTTCAAAACATGATTTCATTAATAGCTAGATAAAAATATTATTTTATTATTTAATATTAACTACTGACAAAGCTATAATATTATATTTTAATTATTTAATAATTAATATACTAATTTATCTTCCAAAAATAAAATGTATTTTATAAATTTAAAAATGTTTTCAAAATATGGAAAGATAATTTCACAACAGATATTTATGATATTAAAATTTATTTATAAAATAAAAATAAAATTATTTTATTTGAAACCTAAAAATATTTTACATTTTTAATATTTTAAATGAAAATTTCATTTTAAATTTATATATTAATTTTTACATTGTGAAATTAATTTATCTTGACTATAACTTGGTATATTTTGATAAAAATAGAAGTATAATTATATTAATACTCACGATATAAAAGCTATACTTTCTTAAAGTGGAAAGACCAAATTTAAAATAATAAAACTAACATAAAAGCATAAAAGATAGAAGCGTACCTTTAACATATATGTGACATTAACCTTAATTGAGATTATATTATAAATTATAATATCTCAATTATCTTATGTTGTGTCCAATCCAAACATGAACATAACTTTAATCGTTTTCTATTAAATTTCTTAACATAATTGCTGAGTTGATAAACAAAATTGGATAGTTTTGTAGGGAAACTTCTTTTTAAGAAAAAAAAAAAGTAATGGAACTTATGCAAGCACAACAAGGTGAAAACTCTGAACTTATTCCATGTTACAAAGAAATATATTGTACTCATTTCCACATATAGTGAATATCTGCTTTTGTGGGCCACTCTTTATAACCGTACAAGCCATCTTGAGAAGCTTTCCAAACACACAGCCATTGACACCTTTTCATGTAATCTCTTTTGGCTTCAAAGCCATTAAAACCTATGAATTTATCTTTCCAGTAAGTATTGCAAAAGAAAAGGGTTGTGCCCCAAATGTTGAGATGAAACCTCCATTCATACGGCGATTCATCAGCGCCAACCACATGGCTTCCCAGGTCATCATCTTTAGATTTGCAATGAATAGTGAAGTTTGATCCGTCTTTCATTTTGTTAAAGATTCGAACGGTGATAGCCTGATTGCTTGAACTTGGTTCAGATGTTGCAAGGACAGACTTGACTGAAGTAATGTATAAGAATAGCGGCAAGAGATTCACGCCCAATATGAGTTTCTTATTCATTTCTATGGATTTGATTACTAGTTATAACCATACTACACTTCAATTTATAAACTGAAGAGTTTGTGAATAATGTTTGACTATTAATTATGCAAGTTATGATAAATTGTAAAGTGATAAGAATTCATTGAGCATTAAAATTTTATTAAATTTTGGATAGTATTGTCACATATATCTTTTACACTTGTACTATTTATATATGCATTAGACAAAAATAAAGGTATATTAAACACATCATTAATGCCTATTACAAATTTAGCAAGTAACATGTTATTGGGAAATGGGAGCGTCATTTCTTCTTTACCATTCCTTAGAGATACTCTTGCCAGTTTAACATTGACTAATCTACGCTGGCAAAAGTTATAACACTTTCTATGCTTCCATCACAGCTTTGCACGTTGAGATACAAAACGGAAACCTTGATTAAGGACGTCAACCATATTAACTTGGCTCTTATTATATATTTGCACTATAAGAAAACAACACAATTCTCGAATTAGGTTTCGTTGAGGTCCTTGCAGATCTTAGATTTAGAAATTTTCAGACTCGAAGCGAGTATTTTGAGGACTATGTTGGCCAATTTGCCCTAGCTTCCTCATCAGCTATAGAAATTGAGGATGATTCACCAGACACTGAGACCCACACGTAGTGTAAGAGCCTCTTAAAGTTGACTGTATTCATTCACAATTCTTAGTTCTACAGGCCATGCAGAAAGAGAGGGAAAAAAAGCTCATAATGGCTCTAAAAAATCATCTCAACCCATTTGTGGAAGGCAGAAGGCCAAGTTGATGAGTTTGTGGAATGGGCAAATTCAGAAGCAAAGCACCTCTCAACAGCTGGTATACACATTCTCATACTCATAGAATATTTTGTTTTTCATTAAAAAATGCCCATTCTATGAGAACTTCCGATTAGAGAACATTGTTTCCTATTTTTCTTGCCAAATTAGCTTGTTTTGAAGAGTCTTTTTTCTACCCATTTTTACAAAAGCAAGCTTTTGATTGAAATCAATTTGAACTTCGCTATCTGGTGGTTGCTACTCACTCTTGAATGTCATCTTCAAAATTTTCTATGGTTTAGTTTCATTTTTGAATGACTTTGTGAAGTCGATATGTCTTCCCTTGCAGTTGCCATAGTTTTTTGATTGTTTAATTCAATAATTTCTTGTTCACTACGATGCCTTTGGACCCTTGTTTGGAAATGATATGTAAATTGGCTTGGATGTATTGTAATGTATGATGAGTTCGTCTATTGCTATTGAGAGCAGTTTTTTCTGATCTAGTTAATTAGTTGAGTTTTAAACCATATTTCTTGCAACTAGTTCAGTTTCTTATTCACCTCTAAAATATTCTCTGAAAATGATTATATCTCTCTTTACCTAGTTTGATCGGAAACGCAGTTACAGTGAACTTTTTGCGGTTTCTGTTGTTTGAATCTCTTTTCGAGAATAATTCCACTGCATCTGAAATAAAAGCTCACTATGTCTTACTCGTAACTCTAAAATATTAAGCATTTGGTGAAGCTATGCTGCACACTATTGGTTAAATTTACACTAGGAGAGCTGCTAAAGAGCTTGGGAAGGGCAAAAGGTGCATGAAGGTACCATTTTTAGCCGAATGGGTACGAGATAAAGGACACCAGATAAAATCACAAGTGATGGCAACTTTAGGTATTAAATATTCGTTTATGCCATCAAGGAACTTACATATGCAGAAACCGCAACCTTTTGAGGTCATCCTTATATAAAGCTTGAAATGCACATCACATAATTCTTGTTTTGTGAACTTGTAGGTGCTATTTCTTTGATTTAAATACTGGAGGAGCTGAAAATTTTGAACCAAGCAGAAAATGATGAAGAGAGCTTGTTGAAATTCGTTGAAGAATGCAAGGATGCTATGCTTCAGTTGTAAGGATTTTTTAATCAAACATGTGGGCTTATATGTGTATAATTGTATATAAAGGCTATCATATAAAGTTGAGCC
>JANSVA010087227.1:0-11156 GCA_025504915.1 Erythroxylum reticulatum
TTATTAATATTATTCGAACTTAATTTTAATTTGTTATTATTATTTCCATTAGTTAATTTTGTCACTAATACAAATCACTCGTAATGCAGTTATTAATGAATAACATATTTCTAATCATATTAAGGATCAGGGGCATTTTCGTCATTAACACAATTTTTTCGTTCTGTCCACTGCAACCAAACACATTTGTCCTTAAGATAGAGACAGTTTTTCCTGTTCTGTCCACCAAACCAAACATCCCACTGTCTCCAGTTTTTGTTCCGTTCTGTCTCCACATTTCTGTTCCGTTCCATCTCCACCCACTGGAGACGGCAACTATACGGACAGTAAGAATCAATCTTAACTGTTGCATGAGAACTCTGGAAATTTGACTCTAATTCTTCTACATCCAAAAAGTCCTTATGTGATTGACTTTTTCTAAGTTAGTTAATATTGTAATAACTGCAAGTGCATGATGTAGTTATAGTTGGTATCGATAAGTGCGAATCGATCCCATAAAGACAATGATTACTAGTAATTACCTTTTTCCTATCATCTAGCCTACGAATCAATTTTGGATTTTAATAAAGAAAATAAAAACTTAAATAATTAAAATGAAATAGGTAGTAACATTGAACACAGAAACAAAGAATCGCTTAGAAAACCATCGATATTGAAAATTATTATCTATGTTTTGAATCATCCATAAAAACCCTTAGTTGATTGATCTTTTATTATGTAATTGTTTTATTGATTTATTGGATTGTAGAGATTCCTATGATATGATAATAGCTTTCCTTGAGTCTACTAACAACTAATTTTAAGATTTTCAACCGAATTACTCAGGTTTAAGTTTATAGAATTGCTTTAATGATTTGTGAATCTCTCTATTAGGTTTAACACTAATATGAAAGATTTATGTCATCCTATATCTAGAGTTGCAATTAACTCCTTTCAATTACGATAGATCTATTCAAACTTAGGATTTCTTAAACACTACGCATGAAAAAAATTATGATCTAATATTCTTGGGTCTATTAGAAAATATATTAAACACAGAATCAAATCATAATAGATCAATTGTAAAAGAAGAGAATTTCGATGGTTGAGAGAAAAGAAAAGAGTTGAGTTAGGGTTTCAGCATTTCTTAGTTTTGAGAGAGATTTTGAAGTGGTTGAAGAAGGGAAAAAGGAAGAGGAAGAGAAGAGCTTCAAGTTGAGTCAAAGATCTCTTCATTTGATGAAGAATCAAGGTAAGATCATTTTAAATCTTTTGGATTTTTTAGAAGAGTTTTAGGCCATAGAGTTAGAAAATACATGGGTTTAAGTATTATAGAACCAATTCTAGTAATTGTGCGTTGTAGGATTTTTCAATTTGAAAACCCTATTGAGATGAGATTTGAGAGTTTAATGAAGTCAAATTGGTAGTTGAATGTTTATACTTAGGACTTTTCAAGTTTGTACAGTGCAAAATTTCAAGTCTTCCTTAGGGGAAAATTTCGTGTTCTGAATTCAAGGCAAAATCTGGATTAATCTAGGCTAAATTAGACAAAGTTGTCTTCTAAAAAGTTGTAGCTTATCTTTCTAACTTTCCAACGGTAATAGTATGAAATTTTTGAACATTAGAGTGAAAAGTTATGGTCCTTATAAGTGGAGATGCTCAGGAGTATAGATTGTATCGTCTGATGACATCATATCGTTTAGTGATGACGTCATATCATCTAGTGATGACGTCATATCGTCTGGTGTACTATTCATCTGATCTAGTCCAAATTCGGCCCTCTAAATGATAGAATTTGTCTTCAAGGTCTAATTGTATATCTTTAACTCCTATTCAAAACCATCTAAAGAACACCTCAATTCGATATCTCTAGAGCAAGTTATGTCAATTATTCCAAAGAGGTCTTAGACTAAAACTTCTTCTAGTCACTATTCATCTTGTATCATCTGGTCTAATGTTGACCTAGTAGAAGATAGAATCTATCTTTAAATTCTGCATGAAAGTTGTAGATCTTGAATTCTTCATTCAAAGCATCCAAAAAACACCTCAATAAGATATCTCTAGAGAAAGTTATGCCAATTGTAAAACTTCTTCTATGTATTATTCATAAACTTCTTCTGGTCACTGTTTATTTTGTATCATCTAGTCCAATTTTGACCCCTTATATGACATAATTTGTCTTCAAGATCTTCACAAAAGTTGTAGATCTTGAATTCATCTTCAAATAAATCTAAATAACACCTTAATCTGATATCTCTAGAGAAAGTTATGCTGATTGTAAAACAGATTCTGTGTATTGTTCATAAACTTCTTCTAGTCACTAATCATTTTGTATCATCTAGTCCAATTTTGACCCCTTATATGATAGAATTTATCTTTAAGGTCTTTAAAAAATTTTAGATCCTGAATTCCTACTCAAAATCATCTAAATAACACCTTAATCTAATATCTTTAGAGAAAGTTATGTAAATTGTAAAATAGATTATGTGTACTGTTCATAAACTTCTTTTGATCACTGTTCACTTTGTATCTTCTAGTCCAATTTTGACCCCTTATATGATAGAATTTGTCTTCAAAGTCTACATAAAAGTTGTAGACGTTGAATTCCTCTTCAATACCATCTAAAGAAAACCTTAATCTAATATCTCTAGAGAAAGTTATGCCAATTGTAAAACAGATTCTGTGTACTATTCATAATCTTCTTCCGGTTACTGTTCATTTTGTATCATCTAGTCCAATTTAGACCCCTTATGTGATAGAATTTGTCTTTAAAGACTTCATGTAAGTTGTGGATCTTGAAGTCCTTTTTTAAAATATCTAATAATGACCTTGATCAGATACCTATATCAGAAGTTATTCTAGTTTCCCCAAAATAGGTTCAATATGATTGAGGACAAAACCTTGTTTGATTCTTTCAACAATAATTTTGTCGTTCGACCTCCAAATGGAGTGATTCTTGGAACAATAGATTCCTAACACATTTTTTGCCTCTCCATAGAAGTTTATAGCCTTAGATACTGAATTGAAAAAGATATATTGAATCAAATTAATGGTATTGGATGGATAGTATAAATTGTGATTTTAATGGTTCTAGTGAGGTATAAACCTAAGTATAAATTATACTTAGAGGAGTCTTGATATAGGACTGATTTTGTGATGACACAAATGGATAAATACTCGATATTGGCATGAACATGCATTGTACTTATTCCATATACACACGCGTGCATAAATGAATGCTTATAATTGTGCAAAGTTATTAATGTGTATACGCAATGTGTGTATTGCATAATTGTGATGTGTAGGATAAATGTCCGTATTCAAACATTTCCAGATCATAAAAGCTAGTGCTAATCTAGAGCGTACTATAAGTAGGTCTTACTTTATTTTTTGTTTTGTTTACGTTATGAATTGAGTGATTATGAACATTTATGAATGTGATTTGATTGTTGAATTCTGGACAATGAAGGTCCGATGATTATGATATATGAATGAGATATTGAAGTGATAATTATATGTGAATGTGATGAACTAAATGCTTCACGATATGAATACATGATCACAAAGTGTTATCAGCATAAATGTTGAAAGCCGAACTAAGGTCCGATGATATATGTTAGTGAATAAGTGATCATATGTAATTGATGCATTTCACTACATGAATACATGAAAGATAAAGGCAGTTGTAACCAGAGTAGCCAACGTGAAAAGAGCTTTAAGCTCAGTTGTGTGGATCAAAGCCTCAGGTTTAACGTTCAATGATCCCGGTATCCCCAACGAATATGGGAGAGTTATCAATGAGCCCAGTATCCACAATAGATATGGGACAGTTATAGACTCTCAGTCACAACAAAGAAATAAATGAAAGTGACTCTCACGTGCATTGTATATGAAAATTGATATGTATATTCAAAATGAACTGAATGACTACTCTGAATGTGAATTATGAAATAAGTGATCAAAATGATTTGAGATGCTATTTGATTATGATTGAAATGATGTAAATTAAGTGATGGCATGATCTATATGTGTTTTGTGATTGAGTGAGCCATCGAGGATGGTCACTCACTACGTTCACAAAACTCACCCAAAATTTGCAACTATTTTTCAGGGCTCAGAAGAGTTACCTCGTTGGAAAAATGGGATTATAGCTACTGCATTCAAGTAAGACGTAGAGGTCGGGATCAGTTGGTGTTTGCATTGATACTTTCTTATTTGTGTATTCTGTTACATTTGTATGATGTGTATTTAAATATGTTTCTGCATGTAATAACTTTCTATATTGGAAAGTTTTGTAAATGAGAATGAATTAGAGTGTAGTGTTAACAAATGTTATCCTTTTATGTTATAAAAGAAAAGATTAGGCAGATTTTGATTACTGATTTCTGTATATGCTTATATTGTTTAAAAAAAAGATTTGGTATTAAGTTATGAGTGTTTGACTATTCTAACATGCCACCCTCGTTGGGTAAGTACTTGGATATCACTTAGGATGTCGTGTATGTGTTTCAAGAGGGTAGCATGTTACATTTTATGTGGTATCAGAGCCCAAAATTACTATGTTATATGGGCATTTTCTGAAATATGTGTTAAGGTATATGCATTCTTGTCATGTCATAGCAGATAGCAGCAACTGATCCCCCAGTCTAAGTCATATTTGTATGAGTCACATGTATGAGTATTCCTTAAGAGTTTGAGCTGTTAAAAGCACTAGGAAGAATGATGATATATTATAATGTGAGCAAATGATGGTTTATAGGCAGTTAGAAATGAGAAATAGTATCTGGTTTTGTATGATAGATAAAGGTTCATTACATTGGTATTTGTGGTTGTATCATCGAACATGATATCCATATCGTACTATGGTAGTATATCCTCAAATGTGATATAAATGTGAGTACATTGTCATGGACTAATTAAGGAAAGAAGTGATATTAATATGAATGATGAGACCTAAAGTGTACAAGCCAAGTTGAAAAAAAGCAAAATTTTCTATAGCTTGGAGAGGTCAAACTTGGATTGGAAATAAATGTCGGTTAAAAGTGATGAGAGTTATGATTTAGCATAAGAATATGCATGTGAAATTAAGATCAGAATTTTAGGATGATTATGTATCTATGATTCCGAATTGATTGCTAACATATGTGCGTTTGATGATATATGGTAATTGAAAGGTGAGATGATGATAGCGATATATGAAGAAGTTGTTAAGGTTAAGTTAAATTGCCATTGTGAGTGTACATCTGAAAATGGGATCACCATGACAAGTGAGAATATTGAGCGTGTATGTATTATATGTGTGGAGATAATATAAGAAGTAATCTATGATTATTTGAATATTGGTCAATCATAATTCCTATAGTTCAAAGTCTAAGATGAGTTAGAGTAAGACATGAAAATGCTTACCGTGATCAATTGAGATTGTTAATGATGTTACTATATATATACATATGATAAAATTGAAGAAAAAGAATAAGGACATGATCATGGCATAATCCACACGATCGAGGACAGGTGCAAAAGGAGAAGTGTTACCTAGAATTAAATGAAATTAAGGTATCCTTAGCATAAGCTACTAATTTGGTGAATTGTCATAAATACATCTTTAGATATGATGTAATGACTTTGATGATATATACCAAGGTATTAGAGTAAATGGAATTGTTTAATGACTCATTGAGCCTTATTACAAGGGATGTCCTAATCATGTAGGTTATGACATAAATTGATCTTATTGAGATATCATAAATAGTTGAAATTGATCTTCTTGAGGTACTAAGAATGACTGATAAGTAATCATGGAAAATAGTTGTTTGACAAGGATTTCATGAATAGTATCAATGATTGTGGAAAGAAATCTTCTTTAAAAGAAGAAATCTCCCTGAATTAGGTTGAGTTGATTAGATGATTCAAGTTAAAAATGATCAATGAAGGAACAAATCATAAATGAACATGTAATGAATCTAAAGTGAATATTGGTGGTAGAATATGCTACAGAGAGTGTATGCATTTTGTTTGATATAAAGTATCCAATTATGTGAGTGGATTTTTGAATTCTAGGGGACATTATCACTAATGTGAGGAGAACTTAGATCCACGCTATAGTCTGTGTAAATATGTTTGGGACAAATTATATCTGATGAATGTGTTACCAACACAGGAAGTTATGGTTGCAAATAAATTGAAATGTGTGGAGAAACTTGTATGAGTGAATAGACATTAGAACAAGTCAATGTGAAATCGGAGAAAATCAAATGAAAAAAATGTTTGAGGAAAAAGGTGTAAACCGTATGAATGATGAATGTAAAAAGAATTTTGAGAAACTATAACCTCAATGTTAATTATGCCATTTGGACTTGGAGATTATGTAGTATATAATGAAGTTTCATAACGGAGATTAAGATACAATTTGTTTTAACAGTATAAAGTGATTTTGTATGTATAGAGACAATTAAAGTCTTGTGAGTTGATTTTGATACATGGTTTAAAATTTCTATAATATTAATTGCTTGATAGCTTGGAGACATTAAATGTGCAAAGACATTTCGAGAATGTACTGATCATTTAAAATTGAGACAATTATTGAGTTTGAAAGAATTAAATACAAGACTTAGACAATGAATAGAGTTACTAGAAGATTTTGATGTACAAATGAGTATTTCCCAATAAAGTTAGTGTTATAATCTGATGTATTGAACAAAAAATTCAAGAACGAAATAGCACAAATTTAGATATTAAGGTTACTAAACTAAGTGCAATAAAGAGAACATAATGTTGAGTTAAATTTTGGGAAAATCAAAGTACTATTAGCTATTAAAATTTAAGATCAGTCCCACAGGCAAAGATTAACAAAGCCCAAATTAAGGATTCAGAAATTGTGAATCTTAATGAGGAATTGAGGATGAATATGAATTTCGAGTCTGAATAGGAAAATGTTACCTTGTGATTGAAATGAAAGGGATGTATACCCAATGAAGATGATTGACTAGAGATGTGGTTAGAGAAAGCGTGAGTAACAACCTAAGCTAGACATTCTAGTAGGAATATGCCAAAATAATATTTAGCTGCTAAGGATGTAGAAACAAGTAACTGACTATTTGAATTACCAACAGTCTTGACTATTGGGGATATGCTTAAAGCTTATAATTTGGAGTTTATAGGAATATGAGATTGATGTATGGTTCTAATTGACTACATGCATAACAAACGTTATCTTAGTGACATCATTAGAATACTATATGGGGCATTGTATAATAGAAAAGGGGTCGTTCATCCTTACATTGAAATGAAGAGGGCCTAAAATGGTAGAAGGCCAAAATTGAGTCGAGATAATAATGATGAGTGAAATGAATTTGTAATAGGAGTTAAGTTATATAAGATAATGACGAATGAGTTAAGTGAGTCAACATTGAGGCTATGGAATGTAGTGAGATAGACCCAAGAGTTAAACATATTAAAAATAAAGAGATGTGAAATACTAGGCGAGAGATGAAATATTTCTAAGAGTGTCACCTTGGGGAGGAGTTTAAGGTTCGGTCAAAAGGGCAAGTTAAGCTCGAGGTACATTGGTCCTTATGAGATCATTGAAAGGATAGGACCTTTGGCCTATAAGTTGGCTTTACCGAATGAGATGTCTCATTTGCATAATATGTTTCACGTGAGTATGCTTTAGGGATATCGATCGGATCCGACACATGTGATTCCAGCTCAAGAGATTGAGGTTACTAGTAACTTAAGCTATGTTGAGGATCTGCTCAAGATTGTGGGGTCTCAGATCAAGCAGTTAAGGAACCAAGTCATTCCATTGGTTGAAGTCCTTTGGAGGAACCACTCAACTGGGGAAGTAACTTGGAAAACTGAGGAGCATATGATGAGACAATATCCCCCCGTTCGAGCAAACAGGCAAGAATTTCGAGGACAAAATTTCTTTTAAGGAGGGGAGAGTTGTAACATCCCACCACCTGTGGAGAGGTTAGAATAGTAAATATGAGTGATTAATGAGAGCTTAGAAATGCATTTTCATGCTCATCCATAATATGGCATACACATACACGTGAATAGTGAAATTTTACAGATGAAAATAATTGTACATGCATTCATGGATAATTCCGGGTATAATTGTGTATAAATGTGAGTATATTGAGAAATGTTGGCCCTAAATTTCCTTCTTGATGAATAAGTATGATTTAAATTGATTATGAGGTCTTTATGAAATTTTGTGGACATTAATTATTATGTTGATGTTAGAAAGATTATATGATATAGGTTGATTGAAATAAAGTGTAAAGGTTATAAGAATGTTCAAGGGGTGTTTTTGGCAAAACACTTAAGGTTAAAAGAACATAAGCCTATAAGGAAGGTAAAAGGGGCTTTTTGGGCTCATTAAGGGTAGAAATAGAAGAAAGAAATGTAGTCTTGCTTTTTAAGAAGAGGGAAACATGAATTGGGAGGGAAGAAGATAGATTAAGAAAGAAAAAAAGCGAATTTCAGTGGTTGAGAGAAAAGAAAAGAGTTGAGCTAGGGTTTCAACATTTCTTAGTCTTGAGAGAGATTTTAAAGTGGTTCAAGGAGAGAAAAAGGAAGAGAAAGAGAAGAGCTTCAAGTTAAGCCAAAGATCTCTTCATTTGGTGAAGAATCAAGGTAAGATCATTTTGAATTTTTAGATTTTTTGAAAGAGTTGTAGGCCATGTAGTTAGAAAATACATGAGTTTAAGTATTCTAGAACCAATTTCAGTGATTGTGCATTGTGGGATTTTTCAATTTGAAAACCCTATTGAGTTGAGATTTGAGAGTTTAATGAAGTCAAATTGGTAGCTGAATGTTTATACTAGTTTGCATAGTGCAAAATTTAAAGTCTTCCTTAGGGGTAAATTTCTTTTTCTAACTTCAGGGACAAATCTGTATTAATCTAGGCTAAATTAGATAAAGTTGTCTTCTAGAAATTTCTAGCTTATCTTTCTAGCTTTCCAACGATATATAGTATGAAATTTTTGGACATCGGAGTCAAAAGTTATGGTCCTTATAACTGGAGATATTTAAAAGTATAGATTGTATCGTCTGATGATGTCATATCATCTTATAATGTCATATCATCTAGTGATGACATTATATCGTCTGTGATGACGTATCGTCTGATGATATCATATTTTCTGGTGATGATGTCATATAGTCTGGTGCACTATTCATTTGACCCTATCGTCTGATCCAAATGTGACCCTCTAGATGATATAATTTGTCTTCAAGTCTTCATAAAAGTTGTAGATCTTGAAGTCTTCTTCAAAACCATCTAAAGAAAACCTAAATCCAATATCTCTAGAAGAAGTTATGCCAATTATTCCAAAGAGGTCTTAGCCTGAAACTTTTTCTAGTCACTGTTCATCTTATATCATATGGTTCAATTTTGACCTAGTAGATGATATAATCTGTCTTCAAGGTATTCATGAAAGTTCTAGATCTTGAATTATTATTTTTAAAAATTCAAATAACACCTTAATTAGATATCTCTAGAGATAGTTATGCTAATTGTAAAACATCTTCTATTTACTGTTCATAAATTTCTTTTGGTCACTGTTTATTTTGTATTGTCTGGTCCAATTTTAGCCCCCTTTATGATATAATTTGTCTTCAAGGTCATTATGAAAGTTGTATACCTTTAATTCCTCTTTAAAACTATCTAAATAACACCTTAATCCGACATCTTTAGAGAAATTTATGCTAATTGTAAAACAACTTCTGTGTATTGTCAATAAACTTCTTCTGGCCACTATTCATTTTGTATCGTCTATTCCAATTTTGAACCCTTATATGATAGAAATTGTCTTAAATGTCTTCATATAAGTTGTATATAGTGAAGTCCTATTCGAAACCATCTAAAGAACACCTTAATCCGATATCTCTATAGAAAGTTATGCCAATTGTAAAACAACTTCTGTATACTATTCATAATCTTCTTCTGGTCAATGTTCATTTTTTATCGACTAGTCCAATTTGGACTCATTATATGATAGAATTTGTCTTTAAGGTCTTCATAAAATTTGTATATCTTAAAGTCCTCTTTTAAACCATCTAATAATGACCTTTATGTGATACCATTAGAGAAAGTTATGCTAGTTTCCCCGAAATAGGTTCAATATGATTGAGGACAGAACCTTGTTTGATTCTTTCATCAATAATTTTGTCGTTCGAGCTCCAAATGGAGTGATTCTTGGACCAATAGATTCCTAAAACAATTTTTGCCTCTCCATAAATGTTTATAGACTTAGATGCTGAATTTAAAAAGATAGATTGAATCAAATTAAGGGTATCGAATGGAAGAGTATAAATTGTGATCTTAATGGTTCTAGTGAGGTATAAAGCTAAGTATAAATCATACTTAGAGGAGTCTTGGTATAGGATTGATTTTGTGATGAAACAAATAGATAAATAACAAAGATTATCATCAACATGCATTGTACTTATTCTATATACACACGTGAGCTAATATGGAGTATACTGTGAGTAGACCTAGATGGTCTTACTTTATTGCTTGCTTTGTTTACGTTATGAATTGAGTGATTATGACTATTTATGAATGTGATTTGATTGTTGAATTTTGGACAATGAAGGTTTGCTGATTGTGATATATGAATGAGATATTGAAGCGCTAATTATATGTGAATGTGATGAACTAAATGCTTCACAATATAAATACGTGATCACAAAGTGTTCTCAGCATAAATGTTAAATGCCGGACTAAGGTTCGATGATATATGGTAGTGAATAAGTGATCATATGTAATTGATGCATTTCAATACATGAATGCATGAAAGATAAAGGCAGTTGTAACCAGAGTAGCCAACGTGAAGAGAGTTTTAAGCTTAGTTATGCGCATCAGAGCCTCAGGCTCAACATTTAATGAGCCCGGTATCTCCAACAGATACGGGAGAGTTATAAATGAGCCCGGTATCCACAATGGATACGGGATAGTTATAGGCACTCGGTCATAACAAAGAAATAAATAAAATTGAGTCTCACATGCATTGCATATGAAAATTGATATGTATGTTCAAAATGAACTGCGTGATTGCTCTGAATGTGAATTATGAAATAAGTGATCAAAATGATTTAAGATGCTCTTTGATTATGATTGAAATGATGGTTCAAAATTCTGAAAGTTAGGGCCCAAACTTTTTCAGACT
>JANSVA010087245.1:0-11156 GCA_025504915.1 Erythroxylum reticulatum
TAACCTTAGGAATTTGGCATTTTCATTTATAATTTATAGATAATTGAATAAGTAACATACTTAGTATCCTTTCATGAGAATTATTAACTAAAACAATGAGGAAGGCAAGAAATGTATATGTACATATATAAAGAATAAATGTGTTTTTCTTTAATAAATAAATATTATACTAGCCCTCTTTGAAACAAATTAGGTTATGAATAGAGTTAGAAGTTAGTTGATAATATGATGTAGCTGAGTAATCAAAGGACATTCATCAAAAATGTTTGCCTTTACTTCAAAAGGTATAATGATATTCCAACAAAATTGCTTAATAAAAGCATTACCTAGTTTAGTAATCAAGGGACATTGATTACAAATGTTCGCGTCAAAAAGCTAGGTGCTTGTTAATGAAAATTAACAAAAATAGTGCCTTGTTTAATAAATCCTACTGATATTGTGAATAATATGATTTCTTATGAAAAGTCGCTTGTGAATAGTTACAATTTTGATTGACCAGATAATTATCAATGTGTGTGTATAAGTGATAAGAGTGAATGAATGTGATATTAAGTCCTGATTAGCATGTATATTTATCCCGAAGTTCTTAGGTATAGATTTCATAAGTAGAACAACTTAAGGGATTGTGCTTATAGTTAAATTTTTTTTCGAGAAGTTTAATGCCATTATCCCATTATAGCATATATGGGTGTTTTGATGTTAGTTGTATTTGGTGTGTTTTTGTTTTCCATGTTTAGTCTTTGCTTGAGGATAAGCAAAAGTTTAAGTGTTGGGATTTTAATAGTGGTATATTGCATAATGTTTTAATGGGTAGTTTAGTATGCAATTAGTTGTTAAATTGATTGATTAGTGTATGTTTAGGTTAGGGTTGTCTTATTTAGTTAGCCATTTGTGTTTTGAGGGTTTCATAGGTTAGAGCATGATATTGAGCTTAAATTTTCTGTATTTGAGGTACCTTAATGTACTTATTAGTGTTCCAAACCAAATATCAAAGGATAGAGAGAATTTCGAGGAAGCCTAGAGGCATTCCAGAGTAAGACCCAGAGCCACGATCGTGACAGAAGCATAGAGGGTCTGCCACAACCATAGCTCCTTCTTCCATGATCATGACAGAGAGTAAAAATCAAGTGCCACAACTATAGCCTACATGACAAACAACACAGATAGCATCCCGATTGCTACTTACTGAGGGACATTCGAGACCTTTTTAGAGCCAAGAAAACCTAAGGTTTATGTAAAATATAAAAGACTATACAAAGAAAGAGAAAGAACCATAGGGGAGCTCCAACTTTTTCCATTTTGGGAAAACCCCAAAAAAAAGAAGAGAGAGAAAAGGAAGAAAACAATAGAGAGTGGGCTTCTGCTGCTGCTACTTTTTTAAGCCAACCTGATCCTATCCAAGTAACAGTTTCTTTTCATCTTGTTATTTCTTTTCCTTGAATGTGTGAGATAGATATGATGATGTCGATCGATTTGGGATTGATGATGGTGTTCTAATGTTTCTTTAAGGATTTAAACTTGATTAAATGTTAATCTAGTTATTTTGATGTTAATTCATTTGGGTGTTGTGATTATTTCTTATAACGTCGTGCTTTGGTAATAAATTAAGAGTATGAAGCAAATACAAAATGATTGGATTGGTTAATGAGAGTTAATTGACCTAATAAATCACGTAAATAATCAAATCGGTAATTATACGAGGAGAGATTTGTGTGAGGACCAAGTTGTTTAATAGAATACTTCAAATCTGATTAGGTTATAGGCTGATTGTTAATCAAGAGTTTACATGTTTAGTAATTTAACTTAATTTGAATTTATAAATTAGGGATTAGTAATTATAACTCAAGAGAGAGTAATGCACCCTTCGATAGTCTACAAAAAACACCATATTAACACAAAATTATTAGGTTAGCATTGATGATATGATAACTCCCTTTATTATAATTTTGATCATTTTTGTGTGATTTTCCATTGTGAATTTGGTGGTGCACAATATTCGATTTCGTTTGTGCTAATTTTAAATTTTAATTTTTTGTTAATCATCTTCACGTATTTACTTTTTTGTTCATTTTTATTTTCATTTCAATAATGTTTTAGACCTTAGATAACTTAGAATTAGATTAGTTTAACAACTTTTTAAGGGATCGACACCTCACTTACTACACCCATGACCTGTGTGCCTGAAGTATATTGAGGTTTTTATATAGATTAAAACATTCCTCAAAAAGTTTTTAAAGGGTTACGTTATGGCATTATATGTTTTATTTTGAGTGTGAATTTTGCATATTATGTTTTAGTTTTGTTTAGGTTTGAAAGATATAACTCGTGTGAATGTGTTAATGGCTAAGACTTAACAAAATCAATTTAACCTTTAGCATAGTTTTTTAGGTTGCTAAGATTTATTAGCTTGTACAAGTAGTGTCCTAGCTTGTTTTGATTAAATATGCATGTTAATTAGGGTATGATGGTAGTTTGTTCACCCTAGGAATTTGGAACATTCATTTATAATTTTACATTAATCAAATAAGTAATTAGATCTTTTCATGAGAATGATTAACTAAAGAAATGAGGTAGGTAAGAATATATATATGTATATATGTATTAAAAGAAGAAGAGTGTGTTTTTGTTTAATAAATAACTATTTTGCTAGCCTTTTTTTAAACAGTCCAAGCTATAAATAGAGATATTATCCAGTTGATAATGTGATATAGCTAAGTAATTGGAGGAAATTCATCACAAATGTTTTCCTTTACATTAAAAGTCCTTAATGACATTCCAACTAATCCACTTAATAAAAACACGACCTAGTTGAGTAATTGGGTGACATTAATCACAAATGTTTACCTTCACATCAAAAGGCTTGGAGCATGTTAAGTAAAATAAACAAAAATTAGTGGATTGTTTAATAAACCCTACTAATCTTATGGATAGCATGATTTCTTATGAAAAGTCGCTTAATGATAGTTACAATTTGGATAAACCAAATAATTATCAATGTGTGTGTGTAAGTGATATGAGTGAATGAATGTGATGTTAAGTCCTGATTAGTAAGTATATTTTGTTTAAAGTATTTAGACACAGATTTTACAACTTAATAAGTAGAACAACCTGAGGAATTGTGTTTGTAGTAAAATTTGTTTTGTGAAGTTTAATGTCGTTGTCCCATTATTGCATATTTATGTGTTTTGTCGTTAGTTGCATTTGGAGTGTTTTTGTCTTTCCTGTTTTGTCTTTGATTGAGGACAAGCAAAAGCTTATGTGTGGGGATGTTGATAGCGGTAGGGTAGTTTAGTATGCATTTAGTTGTGAAATTGCATGGTTATTGTATGTTTAGGCTAGGATTATCTTATTTAATTAGACATTTATGTTTTGAGGGTTTCATGGGTTAGAGCCTGCTATTGAGCTTAAATTTTCTATATTTCAGGTGTCTTGATGTGTTTGTTAGTGTTTCAAATCAAATATCAAAGGAAAGAGAGAATTTGTAGGAAGCCTAAAGGAATTCTAGAGCAAGGCTCAGGGCCACGTTTGTGACAGAAGCATGGAGGCTTTACCACAACCACGACTCCTTCATCCACAATCATGATAGAGAGCAAAAATCAAGTGCCATGATTGTAGCCTGCATGACAGACAACATGGATAGCATCCCAAATGCTATTTACCAAGGGACATTTGGGACATTTTAAACATGAGAAACCCTAAAGTTTTCCTAAAATATAAAAGATTGTATAAAGAAAGAGAAAGAACCCTAGGGGAGCTCCAAATTTTGCCACTTTGGGAAGACTCCAAAGAAAAGAAGAGAGAGAAAAGGAAGAAAAGAAGAGAGGAGTGGGCTTTTATTGCTACTACTTTTTTGAGCCAACCCGATCCTATCCAAGTGACATTTTCTTTTCATTTTGTTATTTCTTTTCTTTGAATGTGTAAGATGGATATGATGATGTTGATGGATTTGGGATTGGTGATGGTGTTCTAAATTTTCTTTAGGGATTTAAACTTGATTCAACATTAATCTAGTTATTTTTATGTTAATTCACTTAGGTGTTGTGATTATTTCTTGTAACTTCATGCTTTGGTAATAAATTGAGAGTATCAACTAAATACAAAATGATTGGATTGGTTAATGAGAGTTAATTGACCTAATAGATAACGCAAATAATCAAATCAGTAATTATATGGGGAGAGATTTCGTGTGAGGACCTGGTTGTTTAATAGAATGCTTCAAATATGATTAGGTTGTAGGCCGATTTTTAATTAAGAGTTTACACATTTGGTAATTCAACTTAATTTGGGTTTATAAATTAGGGAGAGAGAGTAATACACTCTTTGATAGTCTAGAACTGACACCATATTAACACGAAATTATTAGGTTAGCATTGATGATATGATAACGCCCTTTATTATAATTTTGGTCATTTTTTGTGTGATTTCCCATTGTGAATTTAATGGTGCTCAATATTCGATTTTGTTTGTGCTAATTTTAAATTTTATTTTTTTGTTAATCATCTTCACGTATTTACTTTTCTGCTCATTTTTATTTTCATTTCAATAATGTTTTAGTGCTTAGATAACTTAGAATTAGATTAGTTCGACAACTCCTTAAGGGATTGAGACCTCACATACCTATGACATGTTAGCTTGCAGTATATTGAGGGTTTTTAATAGATTAAAACATTCCTCAAAAAGTTTTTGAAGGGTTATGTTATGGCATTATATGTTTTATTTTGAGTGTCAATTTTGCATATTAGGTGTTTGTTTTATTTAAGTTTGTAAGATATGACTCTTGTGAATGTGTTAATGGCTAGAACTTAACGAAATCAATTTAGTCTTGAGCATAGTTTTTTAGGTTGCTAAGATTTATTAGCTTGTACAAGTAGTGTCCTAGGTTGCTTTGGTTAAATATGCATATTAATTAGGGTATGATGGTAGTTTGTTCACCCTAGGAATTTGGCTCATTCATTTATAATTTTACATCAATCAAATAAGTAACATCGTTATTACCTTTTTATGAGAATGATTAACTAAATAAATGAGGTAAGTAAGAATATATATATGTGTATAAAAAGAAGAAGAGTGTGTGTTTGTTTAATAAATAACTATTTTGCTAGCCCTTTTTAAACAAATCAAGTTATAAATAGAGTTATTAGCCAGTTGAGAATGTGGTATAGTTAAGTAATTGGGGGAAATTCATCACAAATCTTTGTCTTTACTTCAAAAGGCTTCAATGACATTCCAACTAAGTCATTTAATAAAAGCATGACCTAGATGAGTAACTGGGCCACATTAATCACAAATGTTTGGCTTTGTGTCAAAAGGGTAGGTGTATGTTAAGGAAAATTAACAAAAATAGTGCATTGTTTAATAAACCCTACTAATCTTATGGATAGCATGATTTCTTATGAAAAGTCGCTTAATGATAGTTACAATTTTTATTGACCAAATAATTATCAATATGTGTGTGTAAGTAAGTGATATGAGTGAATGAATGTGACATTAAGTCCTGATTAGTATGTATATTTAGTCAGAAGTATTTAGATACAGATTTCACAAGTTAATTAGTAGAACAACTTGAGGTATTATGTTTGTAGTAAGATTTGTTTCGTGAAGTTTAATGTCATTGTCCCATTATTACATGTGTGTGTATGTTGTTGTTGGTTGCATTTGGAGTGTTTTTGTTTTGCTTGTTTGTCTTTGCTTGATGATAAGCAAAAGATTAAGTGTTGGGTTGTTCGTAGCGGCAAGTTGAATAATGTTTTAGTGGGTAGTTTAGTATGCCTTTAGTTGTTAAATTGAATGATTAGTGCATGTTTAGGTTAGGATTGTGTTATTTAGTTAAACATTTGTGCTTTGAGTGTTTCATGGGTTAGAGCATGCTATTGAGCTTAAATTTTGTGTATTTGAGGTGTCTTTATGTGTTTGTTAATGTTTTAGAGCAAATGTCAAAGAACAGAGACAATTCAGAGGAAGCTTAAAACAAGGCCCAAGGCCACGATCGTGGCAGAAGCATGAATGGCTTGCCACGTGTGACAGCCTCCCGAAAGCATGTCAACATGGACAACCTCCCAAACACAATAAGTGAGGTACATTTTGGACTTTTTGGACCCAAAAAAACCCTAGGGTTTGCCTAAAGTAGAAAAGACTATATAAAGAAAGAGAAAGAACCCTAGGGGTAGCTCCAACTTCTGCTACTTTGGGAAAACTCCAAGAAGAAAGAAGAATAGAGAGAGAGAAGAGGAAGAAGAAGAGAGAGAAGAGGAAGAAGAAGAGAGAGGAGAGGGCTTCTGCTATTACTACTTTTCCGATCCATCCCGATCATATCCACGTGACATTTTATTTTCATCTTGTTTTTAAAATGTGAGATGGATATGATAATGTCGATGGATTTGGGATTGATAATGATGTCTAGCTTTTCTTTAGGGAATTAAACTTGATTCATTGCTATTCCAATTGTTTTTAGGATAATTCATTTAGGTGTTGTGATTATTTGATGTATTTGTATTCTTCAGTAATAAATTGAGAGAGTGAATCGATGATAAAATCATTAAATTGGGTATTAAAAGTTAAATAATCTAATAGATCACACAAATACTAAAATCGGTAATATATATGATGAAATATCTCGTATAAGGACATAACAGTCTATTAGATGGCTTAAGATCTAATTAAATGTGTAGGATTTTGTTAATTGAGAGATTGAAAATTCCATAATTCAATTAGAGTTTAATGATTATAACTCAAGAGAGAGTAATTCACCCTTCGAAAGTCTAGGACCGATACCGAATTAACTCAAAAGTAATCATGTTAGCATTTGATAATAGGATAAATCCCCTTTCTCATAATTCTTTGATATTTTCTTATTGCAATATCTCAATTGTTAAGTGGATGTGTTCCATTTGATTTACTTTTGTTAATTTCGTAATTTTATTTTCATTCAACCCTACTTGATTGTTTAATTTTCCATTTTTCTCTATTTTCATTTAAATCACGTTTTTATAGCCTTAGACAAAATTAGAATTCAATTAGTTCACTAATTCCTCATATGATAGGCACCTCAACTACTATGTTTACGACTCATACACTTGCAGAACGTTGAGGGTTTTATAAATTGTAAGACTTTCTTAACAAGTTTTTGGCATCGTTGTCAGGTTGCTCAACAAGCCTTTGGGTTCACCTCGGGTTAAAATGGTAGCTTTCCTCCACTTTTCAATTTGAGATGATTTAGCCTCACTTCCATCTGACCCAATTTGTTTTCCATATTCTGTATGCTCGCTTTTGTATACTGCTGAAATTTTTGTATTCCTTACTAAAACTGTTTTAGCTATTATTGTAAGTTCTATTTAAATTGGAGATTGTTAACCGTGACCAATTCATCCAAAGTGTTATCTGAACTAGAAAAGGAGGTTACCCTGTGCTCTTTGTGGCCTTGGTTCAAATCCTTGTGCTCCTTGTGACCAATTCTGGAAGTAATTCTACTGCCTTTTTTCCCTCTATAACTCAAGTTAGGGTGATCCCTACAGTCTAGGTTATATATCTGTGAATACGAGTTGTATTGATTTAGAAAGTTCCCTCCTGCAACATTGACTTACTCCATACTTCGCTCTTGTAGTGTTAGGCACTCATTAGTAAGATGGCTTGTGTTTAAACATATCCCTCATACTTTCACTTGTGCCTATCCAACTACAATCTTCTGACAAAAGATGTTGGTTCATCTAAACGATGTTTGATAGATGAAGTACTTACCTCGTTTACTTGTCAAACATCATTGTGAGTGCCAAAATGTTGTGTGTTAGCAGTCATCCGTTCAAGCATAATGCTAACTTCAATGGGAGTCTTCTCACAATGTGCCCTACCACTCGCTGCATCAACCAAACTCCTCTCCATTAGTAGTAATCCTTCATATAAATATTGGATGATATGTTGCTCTGATTGGTACATAACTTATTAAAATGCTCCAAGTATTGTAAAGTGACTTTTCATTATCCTACTTAATTCCATATATCTCCTTCTGAACACATATTGTATTTGATGCTGGAAAATGTTTCTCTAAGAACAATATATTCATCTTTAACTGAATATTCACGTTCCCATCTGGTAAATCAAACAACCAATCCTTTGTTGCATCTTTGAGTGCGAATGGGAAGGCCCTCAACATGATCTCCTTGTCTTTCACTCAGGGAGGTTTCATGCTCAGACAAACCACGTCAATCTCCTTGAGATGCTTGTGTGCATCCTCACCTGCAAGACCATGAAAATTGGCAATAAATATATTAATGCAGACTTTAACTTAAAAGTAACATGTTTAAAAAAAATTGGAAATGTAATGCATAATGGTATTTGAGTTAGGTATGGTGCAACCAACTGCCTCAATTCTCGGATTTGCCATCGTGTCTTTGGATTTAGTTTCTAATTCTATTCCCGATGTTGTTCTTACTATGCTAATCCTAGTTTTCCTTTAGGTTGTGTTTAATTAAGATATAATCATTAATTAAACCTAGTCACTGAATAACCTAGGATATGATCTCTATATTTAATTTGACAGTCACATTATGAAGAAGAAATGATCAATATAGGCAGTAACCTCACATCTTTAGGGTATCTAACCTAGTTTACATTGTTCCTAACGATTGAAGATCATTAGATGCTACTAAAAAAAATCAAATGTAACAATTACGGATTACAATCAACGTTTTAGCAATAGGTTTGCAATAAAACATTCAAAATAACGTATTAAGATTATCTATACAAAAACTCGATTCAATTAACACAAATAACAACAACAATTTGAAAAGAAAGTATCAATATTAACAAAATGAGATAGCTTAATCATAACTCGTCATTGATTTAGCCATCCATCTCCTCATTCATACTCCAAGAATTGGCCATTATTGCCCCTATCGGTGTTGAAAAATAAAGGCAATAACCACATACAATGCGTCATTTAACCGAGGTCATGTTATCCCTAATAATCACGAATCATTAGTCTCTACACATGAATTTCAACATAATAATTACAGATTATATCAACATTCTATTGGTGTCAGGACGTCTAGCCTTTCATGAGTCTTTCCTAGAAAAATGCTTCAGCCAGCACTGAAGACCCCTTTGGTTCTCCTTCATATAGCCCTCGTCTGCATTTAACATAGTTCATGTAGCCCTCACTGCCACCTCTCTTCTCACAGCTTTCATTGTTCCTTCCCTCTATTGTAGCTTGAAGTGACAATTAATGTTACTGAGTTTTTGTTCCAATGATATTGTTCGTTTAAATCCTCCTTTTCACTGCGATAGCTCTCTTCTTATTTACTTATGATGCTACTCTGCTTTTTTGTTAAAATGCACAACGTACAATGTAACGTACGTCTGCCATTTTACCTTGGCTTCCTAGTTTCCCACTACGCTATCGTATTGTCCTCCTTTTTAACTCTTCTTTGTTCTTTCATGTTTCTTATCTTCTTCTTGACTATTATTTTCTTCTTTCTCCATGAAGACAAGTAAAAATTGACTTTTATAAAATTACCCAAATGCAGTACTTTCAACTCACTTTAATTTATTTGCTTCCAAATTGTACCTAAAATCATATATGAATTAAAGTGAGTATCCTAAGCATTTTTGTATCATTAATTGCTGAGTGTAAATGATTAAATATATCAAAAATTAAACACATATCAATTTCCCCCACACTTAGCTTTTGACTATCCTCAGGAAAAGCATTAAACTAAGCTCAAAGACCCCAAAACATTGACTCATTTCCCAAATATTCCAAGAATATATAATCACAAACAAAGATGAGTGATTTCAAAAATCATAGCAAGATGTCAACATTAAAAGCTTTTACTCATGATCAATCAACATTCATCATCTTCAAAAACTGAGCAATCTAATGGTAGACTTGGAAAATCTGTTTAAATAAAATATATCCATAAGTACATTCAACACCATTCATGATCATAACAATACATAACTTTGCATATCATTTCATTTCTCCACCACTAATGTTCACATGCAAAATCATGAATCAAAGGACTTTTTAGGGTTGTAATGTGGGCAAACGTAAGGTGAGATATATTTAGGTCAAGTAGCATAAAAGACATCAAAGCTAGTAAAATAAAACAATACTCATCAAAAACTGGGTACTTTCAGCTATGAGAAATGAATCATTTATATTTCATAACCCCATTCAGCTCTTACACACAAACCACATGGAGCATATATCAATCCAAAGGAATCACTCATATAATTTATGCCAACAATACATTAAAATCAGAAGAGTGAACCTTCCAATCCAACATCTACCTCATATTCAACCTATTCTAATATCACATTCATTACAACTCTAGGAAGATGCATAAATCATAAGCAACTTTTCAACCCATATGCAATTCCTACTTAATAAATTTATTTTAAAAAAAATTCATTCTTTTTTTCTTTTATTTTTTCTTTTTCTTTTTAATTTTCTTTCACTTTATATGACTTTTCTCTCTTCATTCTTTATTCTCCTTACAAAATTTAAAATCAATTTACATCAACATGGGAATTTCAATGATAAGACTTAACAAAACATTCTAACATTAACCAGCCCACACGTATATACACCGCCACACTTACACTTTTGTACATCTACAAACTCACCAATTACAAATGTTCCACTAGCTTTATGGCTTGGGTAGGATATTTGGTTAAGTATAAAGCATGTAAAATGGTTAATACAAAAAGAAAGGCTAAAGCTCAAAGGGGTTTATCAAGGGAAAATCATGTCAATAGGATAGGTTATTTGGCTAATGTAGTTTATGAAAAAAACCTAATCATGTCCTGGTTAATGCATGTGATAAAAATGTTATCTCGAATAAAAATTCAATGCAAAATTAGGGTGAACATGTCATGAAGGCCACACATTATCAAAAGGCAATGAGACTAATATGGATGTGTTAGTGAAATAAAACTCAAAATCTCACCAGCTTTGTCTACCATTAACCACTAACTTATAAAAAAAATGCATATCAACCCATCATAAGAGCAAAAGTACATGCTAAAGTTGCTAAGAAATTCTCTAGTCAATTCACACTCTAATCATGATTATATAATCCTAGAAGCTATAGAAAATGAGAAAATGTTTATTTCATTTTTTTATTCTTTCTCTCATTTTGATTTAAAACTTAAAAACAAGT
>JANSVA010087256.1:0-11155 GCA_025504915.1 Erythroxylum reticulatum
TCACCTGCCCGCTTGTGGCATATGGGCTCCCAAAATGGACTCATTTGTTCATGGTGCAAACTTCGGTTTCTCCATTCTATTTCCATGGAGCCCTCGAGCCATTTTTTTGTGCATTGCATCTTTGAATTGTCAAGTATGGTGCATAATTGAGTTTTATGTTTAATGGATAAAGTCTATGTTGTGTGTTATGAGTTTGAGCTAAAATGATTAATGCTTGTGTTGTTAGAATAGATTGAGAATGCTTGAATTGCTGGATGCATATATATATATATACACACACATATGCCTGAATTTGTGACTAATTACAGATGGCTATAAATACATTAGCCACTGAGCTGTGTAGCTCAACCCATCATTTTCCCTCCTCAGGTGCAAACCGAGAAGATCAGTGATCCTTGTAAGGCATTTGGACAAACTCCAAGATAGTTAGCTTTTGTAGTAAGTTAGTGACTTTTGGATAGCTTTATAAGCATATCAAACATTGAGCATCCAATATATTTTGTATCTTGTGTTAAGACTTTGATTAAATGTTGATATGTAATTAAAGCTATGTATGAACTTTATTTGATTTAGAAATGAATTGAGAATTGAAGAAGTTTCCTTTGTATGTGTGCTTATTTATCTTGTAGTTGTACATTTCATATTTCAAGTCTTTCATAGGGGTAAGATTGTATACTAACTTTAAGGGAAAAACTAGATTAATTTATGTTAAATTAGACAAGTTTGTCTTTTTAGAAGTTGTAGCTCATCCTCTTAGCTTTCCAACGGTATAAAGCATGAAATTTTTGGATATTGAAGTTGAGATATATGAGTATTATAAGTGGTGATGTTGTAGGGAAGGTATACACAGGACAGCTATGGAAAGAGGATGAGAATTAGTGGATTTGATGAATCAAATGAGTAGAGATTAGAGGATTTAATGAGACAAGGATGTTGGTTGGATTGATATAAATTGGTATTGCACTAGAAGAGGTGAATTAGAGAAGATTATGAGTGAAAGTAATGTTAGAAAAGGTGTAGGAATCATTGGAGAGGCTTTGGAGGGGTTTGAACAACCCCTATGTCCATTAGACGGACTTTAGGTCCATTAAACGAACCTTCTCGGGTCTATGAGGACCCCCATCCTTGCCCATGTCTATTTAACAGACCTTCTCGAGTTTGGAATGGCCCCCAACCCCGTGTATGTTCGTTAGGCGGACGTATATATCCGTTTAACGGACATACACTGTTCACTTTCAGGAAATTGTCTTTTGACCCTCTAAATGGAAAATTCTCTCTTATAGGTCTTCACAAAAGTTCTACATCTCAAAGTCCTCTTTAAAACCATCTAAAATGACCTTAATCTCTAGCAAAAGTTATGCCAATTTTCCCAAGATAGGTACAAGATGATTGAGGATATAATCATGGTTGATTCTTTCGGCCATAATTTCATCAACCGACCTCCAAATGAAGTGATTCTCCAAGCATTAGATTCTTAACACATTTTTCTATCTCTTCACAAAAATGGGTAGCTTTTGGTGTTGAATTGAAAAATATTGATGGAAAGAAAATGAGGGATCAGTTGGAAGAGCATAATTGGGTTATGAACATACTTTGGGTTTTTAAGCATATCTTGAGTGATAGAGCTCCGAATGAGGTGATTCTTATTTCAAAATAAACTAGAGACATAGAGCTATAATTATTTTGAAGAAGTCAAATTTTGATGTTGGTTATTGGCTAGTATGGGCACGCCACCCTTGTGAGATGACGACTAACAAGGGTTCTTTGAGATAACCCTACAGGGAAATACGCTCAGGTTTTATGACTTCGGATTGTTGGGCTCCGAAAACAGGGTCCAACATGAATTGTTAAAAAGATAGGATCATTTGCTTAAGAAAAAAATGGTGATGTTAATGAAGTTATGCTTTCATTAATTAATCAAGATACTAATACAATGAAAGAATGTTTTAGGTACCTACATGATTTAGGTATTGAAGGTGTAGTATAGAAAAATTGTGAACGCTTTATATGATTCTCTACTTTATAGGGAGATTTTTAAGGACATACTAGATGTAGGGAACTTAAATTGAATTGTTTCTCATTAATTATATTTTAATGTTATCGAGTGTTAAATTGTTATTAGTTTAGACATTTTCATATTAGAACTATTCTACGATTTGAAAATCTTGACTAAATATTCGATATAAACTTTTTAGATTTATATTTTATGTTTTCTATTTGAGGATAACTTTAACATTTATATTTAAGGTCTTTATTAGTTATTAAATATTATTATTATAGATACATAGCCTCTTTATTAGATTTTATATCATATTTAGATGATGAAACAATCAATATAGTTTTAATTTCTTTAATTGTGGAAGAGGATAAATATTTTGATTTAAAGAACCAATCATGTAGAAATTTTGCTTGATCAAGTCATAATTGAATATTGAATGTCAGAACTTAAGAATGAATAAAATAATCTTTTTAAGCTTATGTAATATGTTAAAATGTTTAAGAAACTTAAATTTAACTAATCATTTAATTGTGGAAGAGCATATCGTAATTTTCTTGTTGAAGATAAGAATAGTAATACCTCAAAAGTTAATGCAAAATGCTTTTAACATTCGGCTTAGATAAATTCAAAGTATTTTAGAAAACTGTTTTATTTAATTAATCATTTTACAAAAAGAATCATTGCTCTACCATCATTTATGAATACACCTCTTAAGATTTAAGATAATTCAAAATTCTTTTTATATTTTTAAGTATATTTATGTACTTTATTACTATTTTTATTGTTCTTTTATATTTAATTAAGCATTTTAATCATACAATTATATTTTGTGGGACTATAAATAAGCATTATATGATACACATATTGATGCATACAATGAAACCATATGGGGGTAAAAAATTAATTTAACACAAATTTTTTTTGATATTTCTTATTTGACATGTGTTTTCGTATATGTAAATGACTGGATGAGAAAGTACTACAAATGACTATCAAGTTCTTTTAGAGATGGTAACAAATCTAATGAACCAAGTTTTTATGCATTAATAAGGTATTACTTTATTCTTAACAAATATAGTAAAAATAATTTCTATTTATTATTTTTTGTTAATATTATGTTCTTTATATGTTTAAATAAATTTTATTGAGCTTACTCAAGTTACATTAATATGCATGTAATTCTTTCATCATATCAAAGCTAAATAAATTATTTATGAGATTATAGAGAAAGATCTCAAGGTTTGCAAGAATTATTTAACTACAAATATTATTTATTGTTGAATACTAATGAAAGATGTGTTAATGTTCATCAAAAGAAAGATTCCTCATACTTTTTAACATGTCGACTACTTATCCTTCCATTGCCAATACTCCTCTATCATATGGCAAAAAGTTCAACAACTATGTAACCTCTCCTCTCCGTAGTCAAATTGTCTAGAGATGATCGATTAGATTAGTCAAAGGAATAATATACACAAAGGTGAATTTTTAATATACAAAATTTCATTTGGAAAAACATTTTATGTCATTTGGAAGGAGAGGAACCACTTAAATTTTCAAGGAAAAGAGCTCAATAACAACTACATCTTTAAAGATCTAGTAAACTCAATTAAGGAATAGCTCAATATTCACAACATTCACCTCATTCAATGAAGTCAACAGGTCAGGCCCTAGTTGACTAGTCCTCTGGTCTACAAAATGGCATTGTTTGGAAATTTTATTAAAAAATAATAAGTATCGTTTTGCAATTTTTTAAAAAAATAATAAGTCGAGCTAGCCCCGATAGCCCTACCTTAGGCCCAAGTTGCCCCTAGCCTAGTCTGGCCCGAGCTCAAGATGACCCGCCCGATCCATTTCCTTCCTTAAATATATGTAATGGATTAGAACTAATTGAGCTATATAAATTATAAATGATCTTGATGTAAAACTCACTCCACTATACATACTCTAACTAAAATTTAGGCCTAGCTAACTAGTTTCAAGATTTATTTAATCGTAAGGTTAAGGAGAAATATTGAGCTTGACATTTGGGAACAACTGGTTTTTGCCTCCTAGTGAAGCAGGTTGTTATCTTAGCTTTAAAGTATGGTTCTTAGGTTATTTGTTAGTTAATTGTATAAATAAACTTGTATACTATTAGGACAAGTCATGTATCTTCGATTGGAGTTCATATATTAATCATTTATTCTTTAAAAACAAAAATATATTATTATTACTTGTTGAGTGATACATAATTTTACTATAATGAATGGACAAATCAGTAACAACGATAACATCTTAGTAGAAATCTCACTGAGATGCAAGGGTTAGATAAGTTCAAAATCATGCAGCCTTACTCCTAAATAGTTGAGAGATTGTTTCCAATAAAATCATAAGAAAAAAAAGTTTTTGAAACAATTTGAAGAAAAAAAAGTTAAAAATATAAACAAATTATTGCATAAAAGTAACAATAAAATATAATAAAATAACGAGTAAAAGGAAAAGAATATCAAAATAAATAAAAATAAAAAATAAACAGACAAGAAAGAACACAAATAAATAAATAAAACAAATGAGTAATTGAAAAAAATCTTACTAAAATGACTAAAGGGGCAAGTATTACAAACTCAAGTATTTAAGATAAATATAAGACACAAAAATCAAAAGAAAAGGTTCAAAAAACCTACGAAAAGAAAAGGACATCTTTAAATTACAGAAAAAAGTAAATAAAGATGCAAATTCTCAAATAAAGTCTAATATCACTATATTACAATTTCGAATTATGTCTCAAACTTTAGATAAAATTACTAAACAAATATACATTAATCATAATAATGGAAGCTCTAATTAATTGATATTTCTTTTTGTAACTGGTGCTCATATTATACTTTAAAGCATTGTAGTATGATGAATATCTTTAATCAGTTAATTAGAATGAGTAGCTGTAATTTTTATATTCTATATTGAATTTTAATTCTATAAAATTCTTTAATTATACAAAATAATCATACTTTTTAATGATTATAAGAAGTAATTAATTTAAGAAAGATTTAACAAGAAATAAAACCGGTGGCCTCTTAGTTATCTAGCAACTTTCCAAACACTCTTAAGAGATTTATAACTTTAATTTGTTTTCTTGAAATCATGTTAATAATCTATTGAATTAATAGTACATCATTAATTATTTTATTATTATTTTCCTTTGACAGTAGCCATAGCATATTTGGATGGGGTACCCATGATTACTTTTTATTTCATTTAATATTTCTCAAAGAATAATTTTAATATGTTGTATTATTATAAATGTGTATAATATAATATTAAATATTAACTATAAACACTATTAAGTCCCTCACATTTTAATTTAACAATAAATAAATGTAAATAACAGTTATAGTTGTATATCCTCAGTAACTTACTCCATTTTTAGAAAGACTAATAGCTAGTTTGGTTGATAACTTTTTAGCTAAATTTCAGCATTTTGGAGGGTATTAGCTATTTGACAGCATTTTGGAGGGTATTAGTTGTTTAGTTATCAGCTGGTAGGTTGGCTTATTCAACCTAACCGGTTGATTTTTTAAAAGCTCCAGAATACTAGTGTTTTGCTTTTACCTTTTTGAGAATTACGATTATGCCCACTTATTTCTTCTCCACCTCCAAAGGGTTTTGACACCACCATCGTCATCAAAGTTCCAAAGATTGCCAACAACTCTTTCCTGAGAGGTATTTGGAGTCATCGATTAACCATCAAGATAAGGAATTTGATAGAACTTCATTTAATCCTCATACGTTGTTAGCTCCTCATATAGCTTTTGCACCTCATTCTTTGCTACCTCATCTTCTACTTTCTCCACTTTTTGTTTCACAATCTCTTGATCCACCCATTTTTTTAATTGATAGAATAGACCTACTCTGTCTCGGATTCAGAATTTGCTACGCCAAAAACATCAATTTTGTGATTGAAGTCATTCAAAGGGTATGTTTCCACTCGGTTCAAATCATATTCGAACCCAAAATTGCAATTTTCAGGAATATTATTGCTAAACAATTTTCCTGGTATAGGCATGGTTATCTTCATTCGCAATGAGTGGAATTTCGAAGAAGACTTTCAGCTTTTTGACAATGAGGACACTCAGCTCTTTCACATTACAATCTAGCCTCTTACTCTCTGTCTCTCTCAATTTCTATTAGTTTACCAAAAAATGTTCAATATTTCTAAGATGTATTGGTATATATTATTATATATTTTTTAGATGTATACAATAGTTCAAAAATTATATAATTTAGATTAATTACTTAATAAATATGAAATTTGTGTTATTGTTAGTGAATTTACTTTTTTACTCAATTGCATTACATAAATATTCAATAAAATATTAAGATACAATATTCGTGTTTTTATAATTTTTTAAAGTCATTTTACTCATAAACAACTAATACTAAACAATTAATTTTCCCAAACATCCCTAATAAGCAGCTAATGTTATTTGCTGATCAAATCAGTTGATATAATCTTCCATTAACTAACCACTGATATAATCAGCTAATAGTTAATGTACTCCATTGATTGTCAAAGAAGGCATAAAATAATTGTCTTGTTCTAACATGCCATACTAGTATACGATTCTATCTTAAGTTGATTGAAAGTTTTATTAGAACAATATTTCAAATAATCACAAGGGACAGAGTAATGGAACAGGTTTGTTCCCTTACCTTGTGTATGGTTACTATCCTCGTGAGTGGGGACAGTTGACAAAACAAACTAATCCTGTCCCCCTTGGCTGTTTGGTTGATGTTCCCGAATTTATGTCCTCTATCTCCTAAGGACAGGGACAGAGAATTTTGTCCCTTCGAAAATCGAAGGATAAAAAATCTTTGTCCCTGTCTCTGGAACAAAGAAAGACTTCACTAGCCAAAATTATCCCTCCTCTGTTTATTTCTTCCTTGTTTTGGTCTCTCGCACGCCCTCCTTCGCCGGCCTTCTCTCTACGCTTCTCTGTCGCACACTGAGCTTCTCTCCACGCCTCTCTGTCACACGCTGGGACTCTTCTTCCCAAAGTAAGTTTTTGTTATTTGGTGGAAAAATGTCGCTGCCTCTGAAGGTCTCTATTGCTCTGGTTGCGTAATTTCTGTCCTCCTAGTATTGTTCTTTTTTTTTAGTTTGGAGTTAGAAATGGAGGATGTTTCTGTGTAATGGAGACCTTCGGAGTGTTGGGTGTTTGTATATGTTGATTTGTCATCTGTGAAGACCTTCGACCTTAGTGGGGTTTGTAGATCTTGAATGGGATGATGTGGATTTTCGGTTCTAGCTTGTTTTTTGTTGGGCATTCAGTTATTTTTTTGATTATACCAGAATTCTGAGAGGTTTTTTGGGTATATTTGTTATTGTAAAATTTGCCTGGTTTTGGATCATTCTCTTATTTCCTTTCCAAACTTTTAACTTGTGTCTTTGTTTCTGCGTAGGAATCCTGGGTTGTATTATTTTTTGATTGAATCCGAGAACCTCATTAGTTATCTCCAAAGTGCTTCTTCTGTTTCTTTTCACAGGTATGTATGTTGTTCTGAATTGAATGTGCGTTATGCTATCATGTTTCTGATTGTTTGTTGGTAGTTTGGATTATGCCTTATGTTGTGTGAAGTATATATTGGAACTGCATTGGGCATTGCATTATGTTGTGTTGTTGTAATTAATTTAGATAGCAACCAATTATGTATGGCATATGTTCTAGGCTTTGCCCTTCTTGAAAAATCCTCTACCAGACCAATGTGCCCATATTCTAACTATGTTTTAGCCTATGTCTTCACCTCAGCATTTTAATGAAAAATACAACCTAACATATAGTTATGTGCCATACTATATTTAGCTAAATACTTTAAGAAAACCACGCATTCTTTTATAAACACTCTAAAATTGCACCTGTATATATGAGCCATATAAGATAATCACCTTCTTGACAAATATATCATGTTCATTTAACATACTCTTAAAAAAACCTCTAATATTGTATATTTATATATATAAGCCATACATAATAATCTCCACCTTGACAAATATACTTTAAATAGGTTAGGTGTGTTTATATCTAACATCTGAGACATTAATCAAATTCAAATAATGCTTGAACTTCTTTTTAGTAACCAAATTTATCAACATGTCAGTTGCATTTTCTAAAGTATGAACCTTTTACAACAAAATTTAAACAGTAGCAATCAATTTCTGATCTTATGAAAATTGATATCCTTCGTTATAGCACTCATTCATCTATCCTTCTTTTGACTTTCAATGATAAAGATATGCTCTATATTTTAATTAGTCAATTCTTTAATATGTACCACCTTTAAATCAATATTACTCACCATTGATCCTGACATATTCATTTTATATGATTGTTAAGGGTTCCAACTTTAACAACCCACAATCCATTCATTTCCTAATTGATAAACATGCATCACTCTCAACTCAAATCTGTCGTTCTCATATAGCAAATGATTAGCAATTTGGCACATGCAACAATCATAAATAGAAGAATAAGTAAACACATTTAGGTTCTCAAACATGACTACTAAATAAAAGCATAACTTGATATTAAGCCATCTATCTCTTTAATCAAATCTTTAGTTGTTGCTTATTCTTGTTTTATTAGTTGTGGCTTGTTTATGATAAATATCTTTTTTAAATATTTGCAGACAGTACTTAGTTACAAAAATGAATAACAGGTAACGTGATGCTATTTTTAAGGCTCTGGCTTTTTTTTTAGTTTTGGAATGGGAAATTGAACTTAATGAGAATGGTGATGTTGCTATACTTGTATGTATACACCAAAAAACTGAGGAGGCACGAAAATGCTAGAGGTAGTAGGGCGTTGACAATACCAAGTAGGCAAGCTAATATAGATAGATTTTGAATGAGGGTGATAGGAATAGCCAATGGGATTTAAGGATAGACTTAAATGCATTTACATTATTATGTGAAATGCTTCAAGTCCACGGTGGCTTGACGAATACTGGCTATGTGCCTATTGAAGAAAAAATATTAATCTTCCTACGAATATTAGCATAAAATGAATCTAATAGAGTATTACAAGTTACGTTTATAAGTTCTAGAGAAACCATAAGTAGGGTCTTCCATAGTGTGCTGAAGGCTGTACTAAATCTCCAACATCTGTTGTATGTCAAGCCCATACCAATTCCAGAGGATTGCACAGACAGTAGATGGAAATGGTTTAAGGTTAGTATATGTAATTAGCTACAATAACTTGCCATATTGACTTTATTAAATTACTAAACTATAACTTTTTTGTTGGAATTTCTTTTTAAAGGGTTGCCTTGGTGCGCTAGATGGAACCTATATAGATATAACAGTTCCCCATTCAGACAAACCTAGATACAAAGGTAGGAAAGGGAGACTATGCACTAATATGTTAGGCGTGTGTGATAAGAACTTAAACTTTTTTTATGTTCTTGCTGGATGGGAGGGTTTAGCATCTGATTCAAGGGTTTGGCATGATGCTATTACTAGACGTAATGGACTTCAAGTTCCAACGGGTATGTAAGATAAGAATTATCATAAATTTGCTATTTTTTTGAAATGTTTGATTACAAATACAATAGTAATAGTGTCATTTGTTTATAGGGAATTACTATTTAGTAGATGCTGGCTATGTCAATGGTTCTGGCTTTCTTGCACCTTATAGAGGCACAAGATACCATATTCAAGAGTGGGCAAGAGATGGAAGGGCACCTAGGAACCCAGAAGAGCTTTTTAATAAGAGACATTCATCTACAAGAAATGTCATTGAACGTGCATTTGGTTTGTTGAAAAAAAGATGGAAAATCCTCAGAATTCCAATTTTTTATGTAGCAGCCACTCATGTTCACATAATTCTTGCATGCTGCCTATTGCATAACTTTATTAGGTTGCATATGACTTATGATCCAGTAGAGCTTACTCCTCTTGAAGCTGAGGATCTGCCAATTGGGGAAGATGCATCCTTGCCCTAAATGGTTGATCATGTTGTGACAACTAATGAATGGAGTCAACGGAGAGAGGATTTAGCTCATAACATGTTTAAGGAATGGAGAAGCAACCATTAAATTGTGTACTTTCATTTAGTTTATGTTATGTTTATTGAATTGAGGGTTTGTACTGAAATGGGTCCTAAACTGTTTAACACTAGGAAGCTGTTCTTTGAATGGTTTGGGATTCATTCCACATCTCCTTTTACAATTATGGATTCTCAACATTCTCATGTTCACTTCATAGCCCTCCATAAGGCTTATTACTTGAATTAACGGAGAATGTTAACTAATGTCCAACAATTGCAACATCTAATTACATAGTGGATAAATTAAATTCTATAACTTTGTTAACATATCATATAATATAAATTTGTTTGTTTAATTGATTCAATTAACTGTTATGCTTACTTCCTCTTCAATCTAACTTGATCTTTGCATTACATGTTTCCTTTAATTCAATATTGTCTTCATTATTTCAATAAAAGTTTCAATGTATGATGCTTAATCATTTATGGAAATGGATTGGAATGGTTTGGGAATTACATTGCATGGTTTAGGTGCAATGTCAAGAATGTGGACTGAGGTTGAAACAGAGGCATTTGTGACCTTCATGGAGGAGGTAGTTGTTGCTGGGCATAGAGCTAATAATGGCAAGTTTAAGCTTGGTACTTTCCAACTCCTTACTAGAATGATGGTTGACAAGTTTCCTGAATGTGGCATTGACAAGAGGCATGTCAAAAATAAGCACAAAAGGTTGAAAGACAAATATCAGACAACCTTTGACATGTTAAACTACAGTGGGTTTGGTTGGAATGAAGGCAAGTAATGTGTTGAGGTAGACAGCAAGCAAGTGCTGGATAAATGGATGAGGGTAATTTCTTTTAATTGTTGGTTGTTTATAAAATTATCATAATAATGAGAAGTTTGTAATGCTAACGTATTCTGATGTTTTTTCCAGGGATACCCCAACAAGTATTATACTCCTGTCAAGCCTTTCCCGTTTTACCCAATACTTGAGTTTGTCTTTGGGAAAGACAGAGCAATAGGTGCAGGTGCTCAAGATGCTGCAGATGTTATTGCTCAGCTTGACACTGATGAAACTGAAGGTAAAGGACCAACTGATCCACTAGCGCCTGCTGTCCAATTTGATCCAACAGC
>JANSVA010087267.1:0-11155 GCA_025504915.1 Erythroxylum reticulatum
TCTTTCTGTACAGACTTTGGTTTATGAAATCTAAGGAATTTCATGTTTATCTGAAAATTCTGAACATATAGAATTTGGTTGTGGTCCCCAAGTTTGATCAACTTCTTGACATTTTCTCTAAAAAGATTGTGTTAAGTTTTCTCTGTTCCATAAGGAGAAAACATTCGGTTTCTGAATCTTAACATGGAAGAACACAAATCGATCAAACATTGCTGCTTACGCTTTCGCTGTGCAATGGATCAAGCTTAGTGTTCTTATTTATACATATATCATTGTTGATTCGATCTGCGTGTGATTTTGGTTGATTAAATGTTTAGAAATCGGATTATATTAATCATAACGTGAAATTTCTATCATACTAAATATCAGTGAATGCAATTATTCACTAAAAGAACTGTAGTTAATATCTGAGAGACAATCCTGAGCTCCTACGCAACACCTTCAAAGATATAACTGGCAAAGCAAAGAATTAAGCTATAGCTATTATGAACAACTCAGTGTTTGACTACAGCCATCTTAATATAAGAAACACTTAACTCCCTGAGAAATTCTCTTTTAGAAAGCCCGCAATAGAAGCTGAGGCTGTCACAGCCTCGGCAATTAAAGAAACCGGTTGGCGAGCCTGAAGGCATGCGCCTATATCAAAGGGATGCAATTGAGATCCATCAAAGATGAGGTTGACACCAGGAAGAACTACTTCTCTATTGTCAGCTTCATCAAGATCAACTTTTGCTGTATTGACCATAGGGACTTCTTCAATGGTCCTTGTAGCAACTTCATACACTGGAGCTAAAGCATATGATCTGCAATATTATACGATTTTGATCATAAATGTCCTCAGAACTGCAAAGGGTAAGGCAACAAAAAATGGATTCTAAACAATTACACACACGTTAGCAAGAAAAGATATCGTAATTCTCAAATTCAAAAAAAGTACGAAGTGCACAGAATTTCTTCTAAGAAAGAAACCCAAGTGCTCATCTGTAGAGATTGGTTTCAATAAGCTCCTGAGCTTGTACAGCTCATACATTTTATTTTTTTCTTGTCTCCCTTGTTGGCATCTTTAAAGCTATGCTAGACGATGCTCAATTATGAATTTATAACATGAGGAAACTTGTGTTCAATAAGGGGAAGTTGCCAATAAGCAGATTGAATAATTAACATGGGAATGGAAGCAGGTTAATGGAAACATTAAGACCGATAGGGACAAACCTTAGGATGCTACCATCAAAACTCAGAACTTCAATCTGGCAACGTTGTCGATTAGCAAGTTTTAATCTCTGATTCTCACTCGTGGCTCCTGATATGGGTGAAGAAGGGTCAACAAGGGGATTCCATCTTCCACTAGCATAGTTCATGAGTAGTCGAGATGAATCCTTTGACAGCTCTTTCTGGTCAAGTAGTCTAGCAGCCGGACCTGTTGCTTGGTACTCTGCACAGACATCACGTAATCTTTTTCTTAACCCTTGCATCGCTTCAAGATGAACATCCATTGAGTCAGATTGAAGTAATCCTGATGCAACAACCCTTTTGCATATCTTCTTGCATAACTTAGGACGGAAAAGAGGTATCCCGAATTCTGTACTTAATGGTACCCATTCATACTTCTCGTCATCTGCTGCAAAGCGTTCTGATTCTCTTTCATTAAAAAGCTTCAATAGTCTAATATAACCTATTGTTGGCAGTTGGAACTTTGTTGTCAGATTGGTTAATAAAGATTTCAGTTTCAAACTTTCCACTTCACATAAGTTCAGTTCATGTCCAATGCAAACAATGGAACCATCAGAGTTCTTGATGGGCAATGGTATATCCAAAGTAACGCATTTTCCAGATTCATCAAGATCATATCTACTGAGGGGCTGCACAAGGATAGCTGAAGATTTGAGAAGTGAATTCAAACAATGTAAAAGTACATTACCCTTGACCAATGTCCCTTCAAATTTGCAGCCCAACCCTCCAACGGTGGAGCCATCCCAAGACCATATAAGGGCTTTCTCACAGCCATGTAGTGGCGCAGGAAGCAATCGTAGACATTGACCTTTCATCAACACAACTGACAATGGGCCACTGGCAACAGTTGAATATAACACCAGCTTCATCCATGGTGTCAAAGAGGAATAAGAAGGAGGACCAAAGTGGATGGGTCCTTTTGGCCCAGGAAGAACTGCTGAATAAGGAAGTGGGATTATGGATAAAACAATATCATAGTCACGACGAAATAACCGATCCAAAGTTGCTGGTGCTAAAGCAGCCAAGCTTTCACAGCGAAGAATATCCACGCTGTACTTTCTTTCCCTTCTTAAATTTTCTTTCGAATCATCAGACCCTTCAACTGGGATAAGTTTATCATCATTGTTCAAATTTTCTTCCAACTTAGAAATCTCACTTACAGAATTACCTTCATCAGATGAAGTAAACCCCAAGTGTGTGCTTCCTTCGGAAACAAGCTCATTGCAACGAGGACCATTTTCAGGCAATTTTGACCTTTTGGAGTCCTCTATTTGGACTTCAGCTTCATTACTATCACATCCATCTAATTTTCCTGCAGAACTTATCTTGGCTGCACCTTTATCAACATTTGAAGCTAATTTGACAATCTTACCGGAAACTTCCTCGCTGCTCAAATCAAGTGCAACTCCACCAGATAGCAAACATTCAAGCACACAACGTAGGCTAAAAACATGATTCGCGAATTCCTGTAGTTCCCCCTCATATTTTGCTCCCTCTAATGAACTCAGATCCTTGCAAAGATCGCCAATACTAGCATGACCTAATTTCCCTGCTTCATATAGCGTTACAGCATGAGATTTTAGTCCTGCAAACCAAAGATGCAACATAATCAAATACAAAAAAGTCGTATCCAAATACAATGGGACAGCATAATTAGCCAATTTGATGGGTATCTCTCAATGTTGTGCCTGATCAACTAGCAAGGCCATCTTCTATCTATTAATCAGTTGTAACACACTCTAAACTAATTTCAGATCATGTAAAAGAGGGATATCAAAGTCCTACAGTGCCTGATTGCTTATGTACCTAGGTGACAATCTGGGAGTTAATAATAATTAAACAAGGTCTGGAAAATAATATCATCCCCTAACACCTGAGTTCTTCTTTACTCCACTTCTTGCCTTCATAGACTTTTCTTATGTTCGTTATGTATGCTAGTGCATGCTCTCTTACTTCATGAGTAGATAAATAGAAAACTGTATTTGATTAACACAGTATACCAATGTGTACTGCAAAGTAATGATAAAAGATAGCCAGCAGCAACACTAACATAACGGACAACTCAATTCGACAATGAACTTCTACAATTAGCTCAATGAAGAAGTTACTATTAACTGCACTATCATGTCACCTTAATGCTCGACATCAGCTAAATTAGTCAAAGTTGCTCTTTCACTAATAGACCAAAATCATAATGTAGTTTCGCCAACACCGTAAGACATACTCAAGGTAGAGTAGCGGTCCAGAAAAGTTTTGGAAGAAATAAGTCAACCAACTGCAAATTTCAAGAGTTAAGACAACTTGCTAAAATCTATAGCTGAGAAGCAAACCAATTGAGATGAATGGACCTGCTACTTTTGAGGAATGAGAACGACAGTAAACTAGGTTTTGTACAGACATAGTTGCTTATATATATTGGAATCTTGGTCTATCAAAAGTCCACTACAGAGCTGTTGCCGTGATTTTGGCAGCTACTAACGTGTAGTTAAGTTCTCTATATATGGAATCTTGGTCTATCAAAAGTCCACTACGGAGCTGTTGCCGTGATTTTAGCAGCTACTAACGTGTAGTTAAGTGCTCTACCTAAATTCCCTGTTGGAAGGTAGAAGAATGAATTAGAGAAAAGAATGAATCACTCAAATTTTTGGCTTGCTTAAAATGCTGGTATAAGAGGTATTTATAGAGAGCTTTGGAGTACTCTGCAGATACTATTTAAATGTCCATCAAATTTCTACTTTCTAACTTACTAAATGCTCTCTAGAAAAATCTAATGCTTTTAGCATTTATAAGACTATTCTAGAAATAAATTCTAGCTATATATTGTAATTCTAGAATAAAAGATATTCTTGAAGATAGCTCTAGAAACTCTAAATTTTAAATTATATTTTAACACTCTCCTTTAATTTGAAAATTTTTTTCTTCACCCTAAGTCTTGATCTCAGTCTTTGAAAGTCTTCAAACTTGAGTATCTTTGTAAAAATATTGACAACTTAGTCTTATGTCTAGACATACTTAAGCTCCATTTTCTTTCTTCCAATGCACTCTTTAATGAAATGATATCTTGTGTCTATATGCTGACTTTGATCATGGTATATTGGATTCTTGGCAAGTGCTTGGGTAGACTTGTTATCAATGTAAACTTCTGTTGCTTCTTCTTGGATCAATTGAAGTTCCTTTAATAGACATCTTAGCCAAATCACATGACAAGTACAAGAGGTTGCTGTCACATACTCATATTCACACGTAGAGAGCGTAACAATCAATTGCTTCTTTGAACTCTATGAAATTGCATAATTACCCATGTAGAATGTAAATCTAGTAGTACTCTTTCTATCATCAATATCTCCAGTAACGTTGCTATCGTAATATCCTATGAACTTGAAATTATTGGAGGAAGTATAAAATAATTCATACTCTAATGTATCTTTCAAGCACCAAAATATTCTTTTTACTGCCTTTATGTGAGTTGTTGTAAAAACTTCCATGAAACGGTTCAATACTCTAATATCATAAAGAATATCGGGTCTTGTGTACGTTAAGTAGCTCAAACTTCCCATAAGGCTTTTGAATAAAGTGGGACGTTCCTTTTCGTCTTCTTCAAACTTTGATAATTTTATTTCACACTTCATGGGCATTTTCATAGGGTTGTCATCAAGCATCTTGAACTTCTTCAATACTTCTTTCGCGTATCCTTCTTGAGAGATAAAAATTCCTTCCTCTATTTGCTTCACTTTTAGGCCTAAATAGTAAGACATGAGCCCTACGTTGATCATCTCAAACTTATGAGACATCTACTTCTTGAACTCTTTAAACAATCTCAAATTGTTGTCGGTAAAGATGAGGTCATCTATATAAAGACAAACTAGCAATATATCTCGATTATCATAGGCTTTCACATAGAGAGCATACTTATCAAGGTAACAAACAAATCCATGTTCTTGAAAGTACTTGTCAATGAGCCTATTCTATACCCTTGGTATTTGCTTTAATCTATATATGTCTTCTTCAACATCAAGACTTGGTCTTAATGCCCTTTGACTACATATCCAAGTGATTGTTCAAACACTTCTTCAAGATAGCCATTTAGGAATACTGACTTCATATCTAGCTGATAGATTATCTATTTCATTTGAGTCGTCATTAAGATAAGCAGTCGAATAGTCTCCATACAAGCAATCAGGGTAAACACCTCTTTATAGTCAATGTTATACCTTTACTTATAGCCTTTTGTAACGAGCCTTGCTTTGTATCTTTCCACTTCTCCATTTGCATTTTTCTTCACATTCGAAACCTATTTGACTCATATGACTTTATGACCCTTGGGAATATTTGTTAGTTTCCAAGTATCATTCTTCTTAATCGACTTGATTTCCTCATCCATAGCTTGTTTCCATCTTTTTTCTTTCATGGCTTCTTTAAAGCTTAATGGCTTACTGTCAGCAAAGAGGCAATACAATCAAGAGTTACTTCTTCGGTTTCATCATAAAGATGATCAAGACTTCTCATTCTTCTTGGTCCTTTATTTGAGCGTTCACCTTGATTATTGGGAGTGGGTAAAGGAGGCGGAGTTATATCTTGTATTGGTGTCATGGCTTCTTTTTCTTCCTCGACAAAGTATGGAATGAAGTCATAGTTGCTTTCTTCATTTCTTTCCCAATTCCATGCTCCATATTTATCAAATTCTACATCATGAATCACCACTACCTTGCCATTTCTTAGGTTGTACAACTTATAGCCTTTTGAGTTTGTATCATAGCCAACAAAGAGATGTTTGACTTTTCTATCATCAAGCTTGCTTTCTCTCTTATTGTTGGATGTGCTTGTAAGAAATGCACCCAAACACTCTCAAATGATTCACACTAGGCTTGTGTCCACTCTATGCTTCTATTGGCATACGATCCTTAATGTTTGATGTTAGTGAGCGATTAAATATGTAAACTGCACAAGAGATAGCTTCAACCCAAAACTCCTTAGGCATATTTTTAACCTTCAACATGCTTCGATCCATGTTAAGAATTGTTCTATTCTTCTTCTCTGTGACACCATTTTGTTATGGTGATATAGAGGTCGTTAAAAGATGTTGAATTTCATGAGCTTCACAAATTTATTAAACTCTTTTAAGGTGAACTCACCACCTCTATCGGACCTTAGAGCTTTGATTTTGTGCCATTTTTGATTTCTACAAGAGCCTTAAAGTTCTTAAATGTAAAAAAGACTTCAGAATTTCACTTCAAGAAGTAAACCCATGTCTTTTTACTAAAATCATCAATAAATAGGATTAAAAATTTGTTTCCACTAAAACATGATGGATTGATTGGCCCGCAAACATTAGTGTGTACAAGTTGGAGTGGCTTGGTTACTCTTGATGTAGCCTCTTTTGGAAAACTCTTCCTTGCATGCTTCCTAAGAAGACATGCATCACAAATTTGGTTAGGATGGTTAATTAAAGGCATCCCTTTCTCTGTCTTCTTCTCTCCTATGTCTTTGAGGGTATCAAAGTTCAAGTCTCCAAATCTCATATGCCAATGACATACTTCCTCCTTTCTCGTAGCCTTCAAACACTTTACATCAAGTGACTTGAGATTTGATGCTAACATTCTATTCCTTGACATAGTGACCTTAGCAATCAATGTACCATTTTGATCATGGAGCCAAAGATAATTATTTTTCATGCGAATATCATACCCTTTTTCCAAAAGTTGTCCCAAGCTTAAGATATTGCCTTTTAACTTGGGTATATAATAAACATCATTCACATGCTTATGGCTACCATCTTTGGAAAAAATGAGAATTGTACCTTTTCCTTCAATTGGAAATTTTGATGAGTCTTCAAAAGAGACATTGCCCCATACATTTTCATCGAGCTTCACGAACTTTTCTTTTAGACCACACATATGGTTGCTTGCACCATTATCTAAATATGACAAGCCCTTGTCATCTTTCTCTCCCTCCTTAAGTGCTAGCAACAAAGTTGATTCATCTTCTTCCTTACCTTCTACAAGATTAGATCTTGCCTCACCATTATTTAAGGAACTATGACATTCCCAACAATAATGTCCAAACATATGACAAATTTAGCACTCAATGTTGGATTTTTCATACCTTCTTTCATTTCTCTTCAAATTATAGCCTCTTCCTTTACCTCTTGCACTTCCACAACATCTACTTGATTGAAAATTTCTCACCCCATCATTGAAGTTGTTTTGGCTACCTCTTCCTCTTCCACCTTGGCCATGTCCATGACCTCGTCCTCTTCTTCGTCCACAACCTCGTTGACTTTGTCCTATATTTTTCTTCAAATAGGCCTTAGCTTTGAGAGCTTGATCTAATGCTTCTCCTTTTCTTCTATTAATATTATCTTCAAGGGCTTACAAGGATCCCTCTAGTTGTTCAATAGTTATCTCCTCTAAAATTTTTGATTCTTCAGTAGGGCATACCACATAGTCAAATTTTGGAGTGAGGGTTTGAAGGATCTTCTCTGTCACACGAACATCATCTACCATCTCTCCGTATCTCTTCATTTGATTTTTTATCATCTTTAACCTCGAGCAATAGTCTGAAATTGATTCAAATTCCTTCATCTTCATTGCTTCAAAATCCATTCTTAGAGATTGAAGCCTTACTTTCCTTACCTTCTCTACTTCTTGGAAAGACTTTTGCAAGATCTGCCAAGCTTCTTTTCAGGTAGTTGCATCAACCACCTTTGCAAGCATTAAATCATCCAAACATTGGTAGATGATGGTAAGGGCTTGTTGATCCTTCTTCCTTGTCTTTACCAATTCAATATTTCCTGTATTTTGAGACAAAGCTTCTTCATCTTATGGCTTCTCATGCCCCTTCTCTACTATCTACCTTGCGTCATGTGAGCCTAGCAAGGCTTTTATTCGAAGACACTAATTCTCATTGTTATCCTTTGTAAGATGAGGATATTGGAATGAAATCATTTCAAAATTAACCATTACTCACTCTTTTTCTCACAACTTACCCACTCTAATTTTTTTCACACACTCTCTATTTTTTTTTCCTAAACTAACCAAGCTCTAATACCACTTTGTTGGAAGGTGGAAGAGTGAATTAGAGAGAAGAATATATCAATCAAATTTTTGGTTTGCTTAAAATGTTTGATACAAGAGATATTTATAGGGAGCTTAAGAATACTCTAGAACTACTACTTAAATGCCCAAACAAATTAACTTATTAAATGTCCAGTAACTTTCTAATTTATTAAAAGTTCTCTTCTCTAGAGAAATCTAGTGCTCTTGATTCAACGCTCTTGACAGTTATAAGACTATTCTAGAAATAAATCCTACTCATACATTATAATTTTAGAATAAAAGATATTCTTGAAACGAACTCTAGAAACTGTAAAGTTTAAATTATATTTTAACATTCCCCTAGTGTTTTTCAACTCACTTCAATGCTGATATGTCTAAGCACAGTTAGTGTTAAGAACCTACTTACCTTCTTGTAAACGTACGAAGCTAGTGTTTTATCAAGTATTTCAAACTTTAAAGAGTTCTGAAAATTTTCTGATTTTCCTGATTTCATCGTAAGAGCAAAGGAGAAAGACCTGGTGAAACAGATCCCATCATAAGATAGGATGTTATAGTAGCATCAACAACAAAAGCAACACGAGCATGAGTGGAGAATCGCACACGGTCTTCTATCGCAGAAGCGCTTCCATGCTGACCAACACTGCCATCATTGGACATTTGCACAGAGCTTGTACTGTTACGAGAAGCATCTTTATCATCACTAAGAATGCCTTTTGGGGAACCAGGTATGCCGGTCTCCTGAAGAACAGATCCAGGATCAATCAATTTGACAGCCCATCCCAGTCGACAAGCAAAAGATGCAGCAGCTTGCAGCTGTGAAAGGTCAGCCTGTAAAGTCGTTGCAAGTTCAGCGACAGTAGAGTTTTCGCTTGAAACCACAAAAACTGCATATAATAACCTGGATGGAATTAATTGCATCACGATCTTAATCCTGTTCGTAGTGAATGTAACATAATGAAAAAAAAAAAAGAAGCACTTATCGCTGTAAATAATTGCTTACTCCTCAATAGGGTCTTCATATGATTGTTCCCTATTAGAAACAAAACCTTCAAGCCTAGAAACTTCAAGATCAAGAATTTTATTAGTTCATTCCAGAAAGCATTCGAGGAATGGTGTAGCCACATTGAATAAACTTGTCAGATATACTACAACCGTAGTAATAAAAGAGTTTTTTAGACCTACAAATCAAGGAAAATTGAAACAATGTTTACAAGATTAATGCAGTTTCCAAGTCCAGGAAAGTGAAATCACGTACGATGTTTGAAAAGCTTCAGGACATGAATTTCATTGACAGAATACTGAAGGAACTAACCTTTAAAACGATCGTCAGGATAGACGGGGACATCAAAGTATACCAATCCACGTCGATACAGACCCTTTACAGTTTCAGGATCGAACAGGATATATACGTTAGCTTCTTCCTTGCAAATTTTATCTATTGTTGCCATCTCTTCTTCAGAGAGTTTCTGAAACACATTCACCAGAATTTGTATGTCAAATGCATAAAGCTTGATCTTTAAGCATCTTATATCTAACTATATAGAGTAACTGATTCGTGCATAAAGAAACATCTTTTTTGGTGCTAGATTCTAATAAACCGCGTATTCTCAATAAAAAATTATCTGACCTTAAATTCTTCTAACGTAAAATTGACAAGGCAAACTCCCCACCACGACTCAACCGCAAAGTCCACAGGTTCTGTAGGTAAAAGTTCTTTAGCAATTGACTTGTTCAGCTTCCACATAATTTTCTGAATAGCTCCAGATGTGTAAATGATGGGTAAGATAATAGCTTATACTTCACCTCAGAAGATAATTTGGAAATAGTACTGAAGAGGAGAAGACTTTAATCTAACACTTATGAAGGTTCCGTGACAGCAGGATAAATTTTGTGGAAATCAAATTCATGTCACACGACATAACTTAATAACACAAGTTATGACTTACAAAGCTAACCTCTGTTTGTAAGATGGTTATCATTTAAAGATTTAATGGAACAAGAACCATATATAAGCAAGAAATATTGAGGAAAGGAAATGACTATTTCCTTTTTGCTTTTCTATGCATTTCTTCTTATTTACCTTTATGGAAGAGTTCTAATTCCAATGCTGTACTGCTCACTAGAAGTCAATGATAGGAAGTTCAAGTGCAATTCCAAGTAGCAAAATACAAACACGCATTGCAACAATGATACCTCAGTTGCATGTTTACAACCAAAAGATTTAAAAACTCATAATCAGTTCGATTCAGTACCTTAGATCTGCACTTGTTCATAATGTCAATAAATTCATTTCTACCGATTCCAGTAAGCTGCAAGGCGTCAGCAGCACTAAAATTTGGGATGCTGTCATAAGGTTGCTCTGCAAGAAAAATAAGAATGAATGGATGAATTGGTGTATAGCACAACTGAAAAGTTACTGGCGTGCTAGAGAGTATATAAATTTCAAATTTCGGCAACCAACTCAGATTTCACCAACAAAGTGACATATTACCATTTTTCATGACCTCGAAAATCATATCGCAGTAATATCTGAAAGGTGACACTCTCATCACACGGCAAACATACTCTGCAAGGTGATACGGAAACAACTGCAAGTGAAGTCAGAGTTTGAATAAGCAATATGCAGATACCCCATGGGAAGGTAAAGGCTAATAAATTTCTACAGCAAGAAGATATTTAGGCCAACTATCTGATAATATTCTGCCAAGTTCAGACAAATTTAACAAAGCAATTATAGTATAGAACTTGATTGTATTGATGGTAAAACCGCCTTTATTTTTATTAAAGTTTTGACGATAGAAGTCAGTTATGACTTCCATCTTATTATTGTTGGGATTTCAAGTATGAGTGGAAATCTTATATCCGAAAGA
>JANSVA010087306.1:0-11154 GCA_025504915.1 Erythroxylum reticulatum
GTCTTAGCTAAAACCTTGTTGGAAGGAATTTTGAGCCTTACGTTTCTTTCTCATCTTGTGTGATTTCTACCTAGCTTGGTTAGCCTCTAGAACTTGTATAGATTCTTTTTCAAAGCTGCATTAATACCTAGATTTGTGGGTATGATAGGGGCATTCTTTTCTAAATCCCTTTGCCCAAACACAAGCTATTTCAATTGACCTTGACCTTTGCTTACCCCCTTGAGCCCTTCACTTTCATTCATTCCATTGTTCACAAATGTGTGCCTTCGCGTTAAAAAACTACAATGACATTCCAACTAAGCAACTTACTAAAACATGAATTAGTAAAAAGACTAGATCCATGTCCACAAAAAGTAACAAAAAAGGAATGTTTTCTAATAAAACCTACCGAACTTGGATGTCACTTAACTTTTCATGAAAACATACTTAGGAGTAGTTACAGAGTTAATTGAACAAATAATTATAATGTATGTTTACAATTGAAATGGGTGAATAAACTTGACATTTAAGTTTTGATTAATATGTATATTTATTCCAGAGCTCCAAGACGTGAATTTTGCATGTTAATAATTTGGAAAAACTTGAATGATTGTGCTTACAGTTAAATTTGTTTCATGTAGTTGAAGTCATTTTCTCATTATTGCATTATATGCTTTGTGATTTTGTGTTGTTTGTTGTTTTGTTTGCTTAAGGACAAGCAAATGTTTATGGGGATGTGATAAGTGTAAATAACATCATGTTTTAGGGCATAATTTTGTAACACCCCGTGTTAGGGGTTAGAATATTGAGGAATTTCAATGCACTTTATGCTTTGCAAAATTGAGTTTTCACTTATATGTACATATGCAATTTTGGACACAGACAAATATTTGTACATGCATTCATTGACATTTCTGGGTATAATTGGATTTAAAATTACAATTAAAATGATAATTATGGTTTATTAGTGATGAAAATTTATTTGAAGATTATTAGTAATATTTCATAATTTTTGGTGAATTTTTACAAAATTCTGAATTATGGTATTTAAGGACTAGGAAAATATTGGAAAAGGGACTAATGGTAGTGAGACATGTGTCAAATTAAATTGGTGACACATGTATTTCATGAAAAGAGGATACATGGTTAATTTTGAGAACACTCTAGTTTCTGTTATTCTTTGAAATAGGTAGGTGTTCATCGAAGATCACTAAACATTCTTCACTGACTACTGTTTTAATTTTTACTTTATTGTTAACCTTTACAAATTAAAAAATTTGGCCCAGTTAGGATTTTACTACTCTCTGGTCTTGTTATTGCCTGCCACCAAACCCTGTCTCCACTCTATTTGTTGAAGAATTCTCAGAAAAATCAAGTAAGTTGTGATTTAGTTTTTAGGTACTATGTAAATGATCTTGATAATGTTTTGCGTGCTGGAAATAAATACATGCATGAGTTAGATCATGCTTTATATGTTGAAAGTGCTCACATGCATGAGTTGTGTGTGAAACAAATACAGTGAAAGTGATGATGAGATGACTTTGCAGTTAAGAGAGAGATTTCGAATGAGTTGAGAATACTATGCTGCAGGTGTTGTAACACTGATTTCATGTAACTTAAACAGAAATTTAGTGAAGTAGAAAGGTTTCAGATGATTTGAGTGGTTGTAATGAATGGGTTTTAATGGAAATAAAGTAGCAGTAGAGAGAGAAAGCTCAGACTATACATTTGGTTTTGAAGTTTGATCTTGATTCTTGAAGTTTTGAGTTGTTTTAGAGTCAGATAAGTTGCAAAGGGTATGAAAATACAGAAAATATAAAATAGGAATGGTTTTAGATAAAGATGAAAGGGAAAGAAAATTATGTAAAAATGTAGAATGGGTGATGTTCACGGGTGTGACTAGAAATGTCACACCCATGACACTTCTATAGCAAGAAGAAAATATTTATTCTTCATATGCATGAATTGGCTCCTTTTTGTGTTGGAATATAAACCTAATTTTGAGTTGTTTTGTGAATGAGTAGAGATGATATGTAAGTGCATTATAGGAAAAATGAAAATGAAAGAAGGAAAGAAGAAGACAGCTCGGTGAAAGAAGAAGAAGGGAGGTCACGATCGTGATTATCCACTGCACGACCGCGACTTTCATGCTTTTTGAAGTAAGTTCTTTTCTGAACATCCTTTGAGCTTTTTGTTATAACTAATTCTCCAGACATCTAATTGATATGGGATTTGAACCAATGGACACTTAAGACATTAATATTCATCTCCAAAAAAAAATTAGGACTTTCTAAAATGGATTGTTTGAAGAATTTTTGGAAATATGACTGTATTGAAGAATGATAACTGGGATGGTTTTACTGAACATACTTCGGTATTCTGATTATATCTTGATCTGTAGTTTTCCAAATGAAGTGATTCTTAATTTGAATTAAACTAGAGACTTAATGATACAAATATTTTGTAAGATATTAAATTCTAAATTTTCCTCTAAGAATTTCAGAATCTGATTTTAATTTTGGATAAGATTTCTGTTGAAGCTTAAGAATAGTCTGAAATCTTTTGAGTATAACTTCCAGTATACTAAACCAAATTGGATGAAATTGATATCATTGGAAACCTAAGACAAAGGGGGACAACTTTCTAGATGGAATTATTACCTAATTACCTCAACTTCCTGATGAGAATAATTGAGCGACCCAAAAGTTGGTTGTAAGATAAATCTGGATTGAGCAATGGAGTATGGTTTCACATGATTGATAATGTGACAAGATTAAGGTTAAAAAACCCAGGAATTTTTCATGAGCATGCATCATAAGTTTTTAGTATACATGAATGTGCATAAATGGTTTCATAATCATGCACAATAGTGATATGTGTTTGTATTAAATATTATAGAGGAACACATAGAGCGACTTCTAGACATTGCCGGGACTTCGAGGCAATAAGCAAAAAGGGAGCTTTTGTAAGTAATTTAGACGGTCAATTTTGTAAGTAATTCAATAAGTAGTTTTTGATAGTTTTGCTTTAACTGTTTTGTTTGCTATTGATTTTGACATATTGAATGATTTGCAAAGCTATCAAATTAATATGTTTGAATATTTGGTATGAAACCCAAATGATATGTGTATTGAATTTCAGACATTTCTGTTTTTGAATCTATTAAGTCCTAGTTGTGGGTAACTAGGCATGCCTAGAAGGGTCTGCAACTGCTTTTGTGACACTTCGATGCCTTCTATTATTGACACTTTGGTGTCAAGACTTTAGTCTTTTTTAGACACTTCGGTCTCTTTTGTGACAGTTCAGTGTCGAGACTTTGGTCTCTTCTGTATAAATCCCATTACCCTCTTTTGTGAATGGATTTAACAATAATATAATTTTGTATTATGATATCTGTTTGATTCTGACATGATCTGAATTGTGTTTTGATTCTGAAGGGTTTATACCCTCTTATGTTATGCACTTCTTTTATTTATGAAATCTGTTCTGAAATGCTTATGTCTGATTTATTTTTAAAGAAATCTTTTAATGTAGATTAGTTATTACTCACTAAGCTATATGCTTAGCATGGTGGATTTGCCTTGTGTAGGTTCAAAGAGAAGGACTTAAGGATTGGGACAAGTCAACTGCAACATCCAATGGAGTCTGATTCTTGTTTTGATAAAAAATGTACTTTGAGTTTGTTTTGGCTTGTATATAAAATCTATGACTCTAAATTGTTGTAACTTTTTGTAATAACTATTTTAATATTGGTTTTGATTTTTGGTACAAATTTTTGTTAAGTCTATGTGATATAATGTATGTATGGTTTGAAACAAGTTTATTTTAAGTTCAACGTACAATATGATGTATGCTTGTTAGTTCAAGTTTTTGAGCTTAAATATTATATTTTTGAGATATCTTGATGTGTTTGCTAGTGTTTTAGGGTTAATATCGAAGAACGGAGGAGTTTCGGAGGGAACCTGAGCTATAACATAGGCCCACAATCATGGCAGTCATGCTACGATCGTGATAAAAGCTCCAAGTTTGGCCCACGATTATGGCCTACATGCCACGATCATGGCCTGCATGCCACGATCATGATACAAGCTCTAGGAATGGCCTATAATTGTGACAGAAGGCTCAGATGTGAGCCATGATCGTGGGCTACAGGACAGACATGCAGATTGATATGGAAACCCCAAGAAAACAAGGTTCTTGAAACTCCCTAATTCTATTAAATCAAAACCCCAATCTTTCTATTCTAAGAACATGCTAGTTCAAACCCCAATTATACAAAATTGAGACGTAACCCAAAGAAAATAGAAGAATTGAAAATGCCACAATTGATTACCTTGATAAGTGATGCAATCCTTGAAGTAACAATAAAAAGAACACACCTTTCTTGAAGAGAATATCTTTCAATTTCGTTAATCAACCAAATCTGACGTTTACAAGGATAAAATAAGGTATTTATTCCTTTGCCCACATCCTAAACCTAAAAGGAATAGGTTATAAGACCCTTTAATGCTAAAACAAGCCTAATCCTAACTAGTTTAGGAGTTTATAGCCCAATAAAGCAATCTAATTCTAATCCACTTAGGATTAGGCTAAACTAACTTAAATAAGACCAAAATAACTTAAATAAACCTAGGGGGGATGGCCCTAGTGGATCACTCTACTTAGGCCCATACGCTTGGTTGTCCAAAACTAGCTTAAATAAACTAAGGCAAGTGACTTTTAATGAGTGCACATGCTTACTAATAAATACCCAGCCCATAACAAGTCTCTTTAGGCCTAATAAACAAAGGATAAATAACAAGCCCAATGTATCAAAATAAGTCCATAAGAATAATTGAACTTGTCTTGAAATTTGGCTAAGTGTTCGCCCCTCCACATGCCCTCTCTAGAAGAATCACAAGATTGACTACTCCACTTGAATTCTCCATGGATGGTTCGGTCTTGTCATCAAGGTGAGATGTAATATGACTTTGAACAAACCCTTGAAGTGCTTATTTAAGCCTTGCTGCACGTTGCCTTATAATTGGTCCACTTGGCAAAGTAAGCTTATCTTGGCGTGTTGCACCTTGATCTCCATTGCCATGGATTCTTGTATCATTCCCTCCCTCCTCAAAAGGATTCGTCCTCGAATCAGCCCCTACATTGTCAAATGGAGAGAGATCAACAACATTAAACATAGTAGATACTTGATACTCACCTGGCAAATCAATCTTATAGGCACTATCATTAATCTTTTCAAGGACTAGGAAAGGCCCATCGCCTCTAGGATCCAACTTAGATTTCCTTCGCTTAGGAAACCTCTCTTTCTTGAAATGCAACCAAACCCAATCACCAGGCTCAAATTGCATCAACTTTCTCCCTTGATTAGCTTTTTGTGTATATGCTTCGTTTCGCTTCCCTATGTGTTGTCTCGCCTTCTCATGAATGTTTTGCACCAAATCTGCCTTCTTTTGTCCATCTGCACTAGTTATCTCACTTAAAGGTAAAGGACACAAATCTAAAGGTGTTAATGGATTAAAACCATAAACAATCTCAAAAGGTGAATAACTAGTAGTAGAATGTATGCTCCTATTGTATGCAAATTCAATTAATGGCAAACATTATTCCCATGTTTTAAGATTTTTACTAACCACAGCATGCAAAAGAGAACCTAAAGTTCTATTCACCACTTCAATTTGTCCGTCAGTTTGAGGATGGCAAGTAGTAGAAAACAAAAGTTTAGTACCTAGCTTACCCTAAAGAACAAGCCAAAAGTGACTCAAAAACTTCACATCATGATCAGAAACAATAGTCTTAGGGACACCATGCAAACGCATAACATCCCTAAAAAATAACTCAGTAATATTTATAGCATCATCAGTTTTATGAAATGCAATCAAATGTGCCATCTTACTAAACCGATCTACTACTACAAATATACTATCTCTACCATTTTTTGTCCTAGGCAGCCCTAAAACAGAGTCCATAGATATGTCAGTCCACAGATGTTTAGGCATAGGCAAAGGTGTATACAAACCATATGGATGAGTCTTAGATTTTGCTTGTCTATATACAACACACTTAGAATAAATTTTCTCATCATCTTTACTCATGTTAGGCCAATAAAAATGTTTACAAAGTATGTCATATGTATTTTGAACCCCAAAATGACCCATCAAACCCCCACATTGTGATTCACACACAAGGACTTCCCGCATAGAACATTTAGGCACATATAACTTGTTCTCCTTAAACAGATAGCCATCATGTCTATAAAATCTTTGGAATGTAGCATGCTCACAAGCACCAAACACATTACCAAAATCATAATCCAAAGCATACAAATCCCTAATGTACTTAAACCCCAACAATTTAGAACTTAAAATAGTGATTAGAGTGTACCTTCTTGAAAGTGCATCAGCAACTACATTCTCCTTACCTTGTTTGTATTGTATCACGTATGGAAAGGTCTCTATGAACTCTATCCACTTTGCATGCCTTTTGTTCAACTTACCTTGGCCCTTTAGATGTTTCAATGACTCGTGATCAGAATGGATCACAAACTCCTTTAGCCAGAGATAATGATGCCAAGTCTCTAATGCTCCCACCAAGGCATAGAGTTCCTTGTCATAAGTGGAATAATTCAATTGTGGCCTATGAAACTTTTCACTGAAGTATGCAATGGGACGCTTACCCTGCGTCAAAACAGCACGAATACCTAACACAGAGGCATCACATTCTATCTCAAAAGCTTCATTAAAGTTAGGCAAACTCAATATAAGCGCAGAACATAATTTATCTTTCAATGTATTAAAAGCAAGTTCTTGTGCCTCATTCCACTTAAATATAACATCCTTTTTAATTATTTCAGTCAATGGCATAACAATGGTACTAAAATCTTTCACAAAATGCCTATAAAAGCTAGCTAAACCATGAAAACTATACACATCACCAATATATTTAGGAGTAGGCCAATCTTTAATAGCCTTAACCTTCTCCTCATCAACATCCACACCACGGGCAGAAATAACAAAGCCAAGAAGAACAACTTTATCCATACAAAAAGAACACTTTTTAAGTTTAGCATATAGTCTTTCACGCCTAAGTGCTTCTAGTATAGATTTAAGATGCATAACATGCTCATCAAGGCTTTTACTATAAATCAAAATATCATTAAAGTATATAACCACAAACTTGCCAATAAAATCACGCAAAACATGGTTCATTAATCTCATGAAAGTGCTAGGTTCATTTGTCAAACCAAATGGCATGACCATCCATTTATATAGACCATATTTTGTTTTAAAGGTTGTTTTCCATTCATCCCCTACTTTCATTCTAATATGATGATAACTACTCATGAGATAAATTTTTGTAAAGAAACAAGCACCATGTAACTCATCCAGCAAATCATCTAACCTAGGAATGGGGTGGCAATAATTTACCATTATCTTGTCTATTGCCCTACAATCCATGTACATACGCCAAGTTCCATTGTTCTTTGGCACCAATAGTACTAGAACTGTGCATGGGCTTAGACTTTCTCTCATGTGCCCCCTCTTAAGCAACTCCTCCACTTGCCTTTGAAGCTCCTTTGTCTCCTCAGGATTACTCCTATAGGCTGGGCGGTTTAGAATTTGAACTCCTAGCACGAGATCAATTTGATGTTCAATGCCCCTCAATGGTGGTAGTCCCTTGGGCATATCATCTGGAAAGACATCAGAGTATTCCTGCAAAACAAGTTTCACAAATCTAGGCATAGAAGGGTCAAGGTCAGTCTCACTATAAAACAACTCCTTATACATAGCAAAACCAATGGTTTCTGTGTGTACATGACCTTCCTCAACTCTTTTTCTTTTGCAAAGAAAATACTTTTTTTCCACTCTTCTCTCCTTTTTCAATTATACCACTCTCTTTCTTTTGCTCACTAGTGTAATTACTCTCAGTTAGGCCTTTGTTCTTATTTTCTTGAATGGCCTCTTTTTCTTTTTTTCATTTTAAACTCTCGGCTTCTCCAAGTTTCTATTCTTCCATGGCTTTCGTAAGTCTCAACTGATCCTCATAAACTTCTCTTGGTGAAAGGGTCACCAATGTGAAGTGTTTCTCCCCCATCTTGAATGAAAACCTATTTTTGAATCCATCATGTAGTCCACGCCTATCATATTGCCATGGTCTCCCCAATAGTAAATGACCAGCATACATAGGAACTACATCAAACAACACTTCATCAGAATATCTCCCAATTGAGAATGCCACTAACACTTGCTTGTTCACCCTAACCTCTCCATACTCATTAAGTCATTGCAACTTATAAGGTCTAGAGTGCTTAATGAGAGGTAGCCCCAATTTCTCAACTAAAATTGTGCTTGCAACATTGGTGCAACTACCTCCATCAATTATTAAACTGCACGTCTTACCCTTAATTAAACATCTGGTGTGAATATATTCTCCCTTTGTTCCTCAAGCTCTATCTTTTCTTATACATTGAGAGCTCGCCTCACTACTATTGCTTCGGCCTAGACTGGTTGGTCAACTTCTTCATCAATGCAATCCTCCAATTTAGGCATATCACTTCCATCAATATCTTCTGATTCAATTACCCTATCTCACAAATACATGATCTTCCTATTAGGACATTGGTTTGCCTTATGACTTGAACCCAAAAACTTGAAGCATTTGATGTCTCTTTGCTTAGTACTACGATTTTGATCATTAGATGTAGGCGCACCTTTAGAGGCTGTCCATTTTTCCTTGGACTTGTCCTTATTTTCATAGGACTTATCCTTGCTCTTTTCCTCCTTCTTTGGCCATTTAGGACCCCAAGAATTTGAATATCCAGAGGTATTGCCCTTGTTGAAGCTTTTTCCCTTCAATTGCTTCTCAGTCTTCATAGCCATGCTTACCATGTCCTCCTACTCTGAGTATGGATGAAGATCTAACACTTTGGCTATCTTTTTATTTAGACTAGCAAGGAACCGAGCCATTGTAGCCTCTCTATCCTCCTCTATGCTAGCTCTTATCATAGATATCTCCATCTCCTTGTGGTAATCTTCTACGCTCTTTATGTGTTGCCTCAATGTTTGGAGTGTCTGATGCCCTCCCTATAATAATAACTTGGCATGAATCTCTTTTTTATGATGCGTTTCATCTCATCCCAGGTTTCAACCAGTCTTTCTCCAGTTCATCTTTTACTAACCATCAATTGATCCCACCAAGCAGTAGCATAATTAGAGAACTCAACTGCTGCCAGCTTCACCTTCTTCTTATCAGAATAATTGTAGCAGGCAAATATCATTTCTACTTTCCTTTCCCATTCCAAGTAGGCATCAACGTCATTCCTTCCTTGAAATGGTGGCATCTTCATTTTGATGCTGCCAATGTTTCTATCTACCTTTTCAGTCTCTTCCTCCTCTCTGCCTCTTTCAGCTCTTCCTCTATAACCACCTCTATTTCGGTCTCTATCTCCTGTACCACCTCTTGCATTGTTTCGACCTCTATACCACTCTTCCTCAACAAATCCATCTCCATCTTGCTCATTGTTATAGTGATAATGATTATGACCTAAAGGGTTCTCTATTCTTCTTACCCCATTATTCCCTGAAGATTCGGCTTGAATAGTTCTGAGAAGTCTATCTTGTCTTTCAAATTTTCTATCTTACTGCTTAAACTTGTCTTTGACTTCAAGGAATATAGTCTCTACTCTCTTGAACTAATTTTGCATTGCTTCCAGAGTAAAGAATGTATTTCGTTGGTCCTCTTCACTTCCATCACTCTTTTCATCTTTGTTGCTATCATGAGACATGATTAATTCCTGCAAGAAAATGTTAGAAACCTCATAACACTCCCTCATGTGTTTCTCTCAATAACAGAAATTTCCACTCGTGTTTCACACAATAAAATGGCTTTTCACTATATAATCTCACATTCTTGCCTTTTTCCACTCGAGTGCCTCCTTTATTGTTACTTTTCAGGATCACTTCAACAAGATCAAGGAAATCAACAAGCAACAAGTTCAACTAGAAAGCACAAAGGTAAGAAGCCTAACAAAGGAAAACAAATAGACGAAACAAATCTAGAAGCAAAATATTTTATGGACAGAAAATAAATCAAAGTGCCAATACACGGATGAAGGGTAGTGTAGGCAACAATTCTTATGTCAATTGAATAAGTATGAGTGCAATAATTGTTGAAATCAATGTAGAGAAGCAAAAATAGGTATCGAAACAAGAAATAAACTAGGAAACAAAGAAAGAAAAACAAAAATATGATAAAACTCACCGAACCTGAGACCAACTTTTTTAATTTTTTATTTTAATATCCCAATCTAGCCAAAATTCCAAGAATTGAACAAAAGATTCAAAGAAAATGTTTCTTGATAGGTTTTTGAATGAAAGAAAGACAATCTAGATGAATCTTGAATGATAAGAACAAATCTTGAATGAAAGATCAAACAAAGATTCAAAGAATCACAATCTTGGAAGTTTCTTGATCAATCTTCAAATTTCTTTTCTTTTCTTTCTACTGTTCACTTTTTCTTTTTTCTTTTTTCTACTGTTCACATTTTTCTCTTTTTTTCTACTGTTCACTTTTTTCTTTTCTTCCTATTTTTCACATTTTTTTGTTTTTCTGTTTTTTTGAAATTAATGATCATGAAAACAAAGAATCAATTAAGGAAACAAGAATATAAAGAACCAATAATGGTAGATTCATTCCAAGCAATTAAACCTTTATTTTGACTTTTCTAAGGAATCAACAAAAAAAACAAAGAAAGATACGTCTGAGTTCAATAGAATTAAGCCAAAGCTTTGATGCTAACTGATCCAGAAACCTTAAGAAAACAAGGTTCTTGAAACTCCCTAATTCTATTAAATCAAAACCCCAATCTTTCAATTCTAAGAAGATGCTAGTTCAAACCCTAATTATACGAAATTGAGACCCAAACCCAAAGAAAATAGAAGAATTGAACACCCCACAAGTGATTACCTTGATAAGTGATGCATTCCTTGAAGTAACAATAAGAAGAACACATCTTTCTTGAAGAGAATATCTCTCAATTTTGTTAATTAACCAAATATGATATTTACAAGGATAAAATAAGGTATTTATACCCTTTCCCACCTCCTAAACCTAAAAGGAATAGGTTACAAGACCCTTTAATGCTAAAACAAGCCTAATCCTAACTAGTTTAAGAGTTTA
>JANSVA010087337.1:0-11152 GCA_025504915.1 Erythroxylum reticulatum
AGTTTTCTTCACTGATTTTATTTGTTCTTCATTAGCTCCTGTAATTAAAATATCATCGACATAGATGATTACTGCCATAAAATCTTCTTCTGTCCCCTTAGTGTATAGGCAATGATCGACTTCAGATTTAGTGAAGCCAATTGAATGCAGTTTTGACAATAATTCTTTATTCCACTGCCTACTCGCCTGTTTTAAGCATAAATAGACTTGATCAGTCTACATACCTGGCCTTCCTTAGCCTTAGTGTAGCCTTGAGGGGGTAACATATATAGTTCCTCTTCTAGATAGCCTTGCAAAAAAGCATCATTGATGTCGCATTGATGTATTGGCCGTTGTTTGGAGGCAGCAATGGCTAAGAACATTCTTATGGTCACAACCTTTGCCACAGGAGAGAAAACCTCAGAATAATCAGCACCTTCCCTTTGGCTAAATCCCTTTGCCACAAGTCTAGATTTCAGCTTGTCTAGGGTACCATCTAGATTGTGCTTGACTTTATACACCCACTTCGAGGCTATAGCCTTCTTTCCCTTAGGTAAGTCTGTTAGTATCCAAGTCTTGTTTCTTTCCAATGCTGACAGCTTCTCATTCATGGATTCCACCCATTTTCCATCCTTGCTAGCAGACTCATAAGATAAAGGCTAAAAAATTCCAGATACATTACCTATAAAATTACTGTATGCATTGCTATGTTTGATGTGCAATTCCCTCAACCTGTCTTCATTTGTTCCTATAGGACAACAAACTTGTAAGGCTACATTATTCTCAAGGGAGTAAATGGATGGATTTGCTGAAGCCCGGAGGACATAATCTTGCAGGTATTTGGGAGGTATGTGGGTTCTATTGCTCTTCCTCTATGTAGGAACTGTGGGTAATGTGGTGTGATCTGGTGAATTGTTTAGTGAGTCATTTCCAGGTGTGTAGGAGCTTTGTTCTGGATTGTTGTCATATAAGTCACTGGGTTGTGTGGTTGTCATGGTAGGCATCTGTATAGGGTATTCTGTGTTTGTATTGGTTAGAGGACACACTTGACAATCATGTTTAGCAGGGATAGAAACATTGAATTCATTAATATGTTGCAGTTTTTCTTTGGATACATGCCCTAGTCTAGAATGCCATAGATCAAAAGAAACAGAAACATTAAAAACAACATTATCAGCCTTGTAGAACTCTAGAAAAGTAGAACTCTAGAAAAGGACCTTTTAGGTTACTTGGGGTTAGGAGAGCCCCTTTGCTCAGCTCATACAATCCATTTACTGCCTTGATAATAGCTATAACATCATTAGTCCGAAGGTCCTGCAAAAACAACTTGTTAGAAATGAAAATTGCAGCAACTTCATTCTGAGTAGTAAGTTTATTTATAGACAACAGGTTCTTGAAGAAATTAGGAATATGTAGAACATCAGTTAGGGAGATTCTACCCCCTAAATGTGACTGCCCAATATGAGCAACTTCTTGCTTAGTCCCATCTGGGAGAGTCACTGGATCATATGCATTGTTAATTGTGTGTCCTGTGCATTGGGTGAGATTTGTTGTCATATGTGTAGAGGCACCAGAATCAACAAGCCAAGAGTCAGTGTGGTTGTATGTTGTGCCCACAGAATGAGTGACATTACCTACATAGTTGTGGTATCCTGAAAATTTTACCTCTGCTACAGTTTTGCCTTTCATTGCTTTGCTTATTTCTTATTGAATGAAAGTAGCAATACTAGGAGATATTTGTGCATTCTACAGTTTTTCTTCATTATACTCTTGTGTTGTTTCTGCTGGACTTTCATCCATTTGAACCATATTAGCTTTTCCTTTTTCCCTCTGTGCAGCAAGTTCCTTGTACCAATATGGAATTCCATGAATCTTGAAGCAAGTCTCCAAGGTATGCCCACTCTTTTTGCATTTTTCACAATATTTATCTTCCTTCTTGAGGTAGGCACCTTTACTAGAATTATTGCTATTTCTGCCGCCTTTCCTCAAGCTGTTTGACTGCTTAGCTAGCATTGCCATATTAGGACTATTATCTGTGGTAGCATTCACCATTCATTGTCTTTCAACCGTTTGCAGCATAGAAAAAGCTTTATTCATGGTAGGCAATGGCTCCATTAGCATAATCTGGTTAACTACATGCTCAAACTCATCATTAAGACCCATTAAAAATTGAACAAGCCTGTGAGCATTTTCTTTGACAGTGATGGCCCTTAAGGCATCACAAGTACACATAGGAATGGGACTTAGGCTAGAGAGATCATCCCATAATTTCTTTAACTTGGTGTAGTAGGCAGACACCGTTAAAGTACCTTGTTTAAGAGAGCTTATTTTCCTCTCTATTTAGTATATCAAGGGCCCATTTGCTTCACCAAACCTCTCTTGTAGTTCTACCCAAAGTTCCCTAGCAGTAGAGAAAGATAAAAAGGCATCACTTAGTTCTTTGATCAGAGCATTGAGTATCTAAGATTTTACCATGCTATCTACTCTCTTCCACTTTGCTAATAATGCTGCATCTTCTGTGGGAATGGTGCAGGTCCCATTGATGAAAGACAACTTGTCCTTGGCACACAAGGCAATGATCATGGACTTGCTCCAGGTAATCAAGTTATTGCCACTAAAGATGTAGTGACAAGAATAGCATCGGGGTTTTCTGTATTGGTGACTGAGTATGGCTCATAGTCATTTGTTGTGGGTAAGTTTGTGGCATTAGAGCCACTGTTGTCAGGAGTATTAGACATTGGTAGGTTTACAGGTAGAAATCAGGGGTGAGGCTCTGATACCATGAAAGCAAAAGCAGAGAAAAGTGTAGGTTGTAGGGTAATTCGAGGGGATAAAAATATTCACCATGTAAAGTATGTACAGAGCATTATTTATACTGATTTGTCTAAAAGGCTACTGGTTGAGTCTCCTAGAATCAAGGAAAAAATATTCTAACTACCTACTGACATGTGTATTTGCTAGCTGTATAGTACTAGATGAAGAGGAAGAAAAAGACAAAGTAGAAAAAGACAAAAGAGAATAGAACAATGCAGCTGGGCCACTGGTCTTCACGGTCCAACCCATTATTTTGGGTTCTTTATCAAACATAAACCACATGAAGTTCCTTATTCTATACCTGATTACGAACGTAATGGAAGTCAACAGCCACATGCTTCATTCGGATATGAATGACCGGATTTGTGCTGAGATATAAAAACAACAACACTGTCGTAGTATATGGTAGGAGGAATTGGCAAGGAGACACCCAACTTAATCAGCAATTGTTTGACCCATGTGACCTCAGATATAGCATTGGCAACTGCTTTAAACTCAGCCTCAGTGGAAGACCTTGCCACTGTTGGTTGTTTTTTGGAAGACCAGCTAATAGGATTTATACCAAAAAAAGAAGGTAACTCGAGGTTGAGTTGCGATCATCAACATCTCCAACCCAATCGGCATCCGAGGACATGGAATGCTGGAAATCGGAGTTGCGAAATAGACCTAAGCTGTACTGAGAGGTGCCACGTAGGTAGCGTAGGATTGCCTTTATTGCTATCCAGTGTAACTTCGACGGTGCATGTATGAACTGTGACAGCTTATTGATAGAGAAGCTAATGTCCAGCCTAGTGAAAGATAAATATTGAAGTTTACCAAGCAGTTGGCGATAGCTAGTTGCGTCACTTGGAGAGAGCCATCATGGATTCGTAGTATTGCAATGTTGCTTATAGGTGCTTTGGCAGCTTCGCATTCATACATATTCTCATAAGTCAACAATTCATTAATATAATTGGCTTGAGATAAAATAAACCCATTAGCATATATGAGAACTTCAATACCCAAAAAGTAATGTAATTGGCCGAGATCTTTGATAGAAAAACGACTAGCAACAGAGGAAATCACCTGATTAACCACAAATTCATTGTTGCCAATGATGTTGATGTTATGGACATATACGAGAGCAAAAATGTGAACATTGCCAGAACGCAATATAAACAGAGATGGATCTAAATTGGATTTTGCGAACCCAGTGGTCTTCAAATAATTAGTAAGAGATGTGTACCAAGCTAAAGGTGCTTGTTTAAGGCCATATATAGCTTTGCGTAGTTGACATACATAATCAGGAAATTCAAGGCACTCAAAAGATGGAGGTTGCGACATGTAGACCTCTTCGTTAAGATCGCTGTGAAGAAAAGCATTGTTTACATCAAGTTGGCAAAGTACCCAATTCTTTTGAATAGCAAGAGACAAGACCACACGAATTGTTGCTTGTTTCTCTACAGGACTGAAGGTAGAATGATAATCGATGCTTGGGCGTTGGGTGAATCCTATGGCAATAAGACGTGCTTTGTATCAATCAATCGACCCATCTGGTTTTTGTTTGATCCTATAAAGCCATTTACAAGCAACTACATTTTTCATGTGATCCTTGGGAACCAATTCCCATGTTTTGTTTCTCAATAAAGCATCAAATTCTGCTCTCATTGCTTCTCTCCATTCTTTGTGTTTTTGGGCTTGTCTGAGAGTGGTAGGGGTAACGGTAGGTGATAGATAGGCTAGATAGTCAATTTTTTGTCAATTTGTAAATGTTATGTTGTGAGCGAGTAACAATGCGATTGGCAGTGGTGGGTAACGGATCAGATTCTAACCAAGGTTTCGCAGCGATTGTGGCATGGGAAGAAGGAGGGGATGTTGAGGGCGGGCTTAGTGGACGAGGGGCAGGGTCACTACGAAGAGCTAGTGATATGCGAGGTATCATGCTTTGGGAGCAACGGTGATAGACAATTAGTGGTTGTTTGGAGGGAGGTGACGTGATGGTTGGTCGTATGTATAAAGGATCTGGTAAGTGTAGTTTGGCTAGTCGGAGGTTGAGTGGAGCGATAAAAGGTGTAACATAAGTAGAGGAGGTTTCAGGTATTTCATGGGTAGTGAGTGGACTGACTGTGAATGGGAAGTCGTTTGGGGCTGATGTGAGGGTGAAGCACGTATGGAAGGTAGGTGAATGAGAGAGGGTAAATCTTGATTTAACGTAGGAGGAGGTGATGTGGGCTTTTCTTACATGTGGGATGGTAACATTTCCCATTCCAGATTCTTGAATTTATGGTTCAAGGAAGAAAATAATGTTTTAAAAGGAAAAAAACAGTTTCAAAAAAATAACATCACAAGACAAATAAATTTTCAAAGTTGTTGGATCATAGCACTAATGATAATGATGACTAAGTGATACACCTAAATATACACACGGTGTGGACCGAGGTTCAAGTTGATGAGTGGTATATGGCTTGAGCCAAGTATAACAAAGGCAACTAAAACTTTTTAGCGAATTGTAGTTGGGAGATTTACCAAATAATATGTCAAATGGGGATTTGTAATTCAATAGAGTGGTGGGGAGACGATTTATAAGATATACAGCATGATGACAAGCAAAGGACCAAAGGGTGGGGGTAGAGAGGCCTCGGAAAGAAGGGTTTTTGCAGTTTCGACAATGTGTTGATGTCGTCGTTCATTAATAACAACTCTTTGAGGTGTGTATGATGGACTTACTAACTGTTCAATTCCATTGGATTTCAAACAAGGGTCAAGACTTTAAACTCAGTGCCACCATCAATATAAAGTGATAAAATTTTTATATTGAAATGTTTTTCCATCAAGGGATGAAAGTTTTGAAAGATTTTGTTAACCTCACTTTCATTTTTTAAAGTGTAAATCCACACGTACTTAGAAAATTGGTCAACAAAGATATAGTTAGTATATTTTTTTGTCAATCGAAAGGACGGGAAAAGGGCTCCATAAATTGCTAAAATGAGTTTGGAAAGATTTTTGATTTGAGAGAGTGAACTTAGAAAACTGTAGACGATGAGCTTTATTAGAAGACAAGAATTACAAAAATAAAATTTGTCCCGATCAGAAAATGATAGAGAAAAGTTATTGAAAATAAAATTCAAAATTTGGGAATGGGGATGTCCAAGTTTGTGATGTCAAGTACTGACTGTGGTATTTTATTGACGGAGTAGGCTTGAGGTGGAGGTTGTGATGTTTCAGGTACTTGTACAGTCCGTCTTTACTCTAGCCATCAACATAATCCTCAAATGTAGGTCCTTCATACAAAAATGAGATGAAAAAATTCAACAGATGTTGGATTATCCCAAAAAAATTGGAAGATGGAAATAAGGTTACGCTTTATATCAGGTGCTTAGAGAGCATAAAAACTTTGTTTGATGTAGATAATTGAGTGGAACCAGAATGAGTAACTGATATTTTCGTACCGTTTCCCATAGAAATACCATCAGGGCCAATATACTCCGACATTTGATGTGGCTCAATTGTGACATGATGAGATGCTCTAGAGTCGAGTAGACAGGGGTGGTTTGGAATCTGGTGGCCCATGGTAAAGTTGGCCTTGGCCTCAAGATGATTATGCGACCGAGAACGACATACATCCGCTTCATGACCTGGTTTGCGACAGAGTTGGTAGTGAACATAATCATTATTATTGTTATTATCACGCCATGAGGCTGACTTGTTGTTGTTACGCCAATGAGGTGATTGGTTGTTGGGGTGGTCAGTAGAGAGCTAGGGTGGGTTGTTGTTTGGGGGGCGGCGAGTACTTTTGGGTTGTAGTTGGATGAGTTTTTGGTGTGTTGTGCAACAACAGCAGTAATTGGGGCAGGGTTTGTTGTGATTCCTTATGGTGAAGAAAGAATTCATGATCCAATAACTTGTCATAGAAATCTTTATAAGTGATGGTGGTGTCGCGAGCACGTTTGGTTGCAGATATTTCACGATATTCAGTGCCAAGTCCATAGATAATCTGGGCAACGAGTTCATCATTGTCAATTGGAGCACCGTCTTAAGCTAGTTCGTCTGCAAAGGAACGAACTCAATGTAAATAGTCTGCTATAGGTTGAGAATCCTCAGTGAATTGGGCAAGCTGGTCACGTAGGCTGAAAACCTTAATTTTGGACTTGTTCGCAAAAGCGGTGTGGAGAGACTCCCAAGCTTGACAGGCAAAGGTTGTGGTGGCAACTGTGGAAGCTATGGTGTGGTTGACAGACGCCATTAAAACATTTTGAATAAGCTGGTCCTCATGAAACCAAATGCCAAATGCAGGATTGAGTTCTTGGCTGGCACCGATTGTGCGTGGCGGAGGTGGTACGGAATTGTCGAGATGGCCGAAGAGGTCATGGTCGTGCATAAGCATGAAAAACTAAGCTTTCTAGGTGAAGAAATTGGCGCTCAATTTTATAGGCAGCTGAGATGCTAGATTGAATTGAATGGCAATAGTGGTGCTGGTAGTGTGATTGGCATTGACGACAGGAGTGGTGGATTGTGCCATTGAAACGAATAAGAGATTTCCACCTCCCAATCTTGTGGGATCTAATCGAAATGCTTCCGGTGCACGTTTCTGGCACAATGATTATGCCATGTCAATTTCCCTGAAAGGTAAAGTTCCACCATCGTCAGCAAGGAAGTTTAAGAACTACATATGTAGACTAATAATATTAAATTAATAACTATGGCATTGGAAGACGATCACTAGTACAGTGCTCAATTGGATGATTAACTAGAGACTAAAAATGGCAGGCATACTCGTTTCCTCCATGGTATGGAGCACCAGGGTATCCTTCACTGTATTTGTTAGTCATGACAGATCCAACAGCTTACATAACCGATACCGATGTGAAGTTCTTGTTGGGTTTGGGTTCTCTCTTATGTGGTAAAATCCATAAATTTGTTAAAGCCCATTTTCTTTTTAACCCATCAGGGTTAATTTCTGTACTATCATTAAAACCAAAAAAAAAATTTAGCAGCTGCAAAAAGAGAGAGAGAAGAGAGAGAGGAGAAAAGAGAGAGATTTAGTTCTTCCTTCATCCTTCACAAAAGGAGAGAATTTTCCACCCGACCCATTTTACATTTCCGGCAATCGGGAAATCGTTCACCTTTGGATCGGTCCCATTTTTTGTCTACAGTTTCTAGACATATTGTTCTCCATTATGAACGGTGGAGATTTGGTTTCGAGATTTGGAGGTTGAGTTTTTGGATCTAAAATTGGACTGGTCTCAAGGTATTTCCATAACTGACGAGCTTCACCATATTCTGATTTTGGTCTACCATTCTTTGTCTGATCGGGCTAAATTTTGGTAAGCATGTTCCTTACTCAATGTTCTTTGTTTTGAACGGTGAAGATTGTATTTGAACGACTGGAACTTTTCTAGAATTTGTTAGAATAGAAGCTTTTGTTGTGATTGCTCTCTTAGTATAGTTCTCCACTTTAATTTGTAGCTATATGAGAATGAGCCTTTGATTTCTGGATTTTGTAGCTGTTGATCTCTGTAAGACAGTATTTGTGATAGTGGATTTCAATTTCTTAGACCAAGAGAGGTCCCGTGGTTTTTATCCTTCACATCGAAGGAGTTTTTGCCACGTTAAGTAATTGTTGTGTTTTGTGATTGGTTTTTGATTTGTGCATTATTGGGGCAACTTGTGATCATTTGGTTTGCTACCAATTTTTTCTCATTATTAGTCCTAATAGATTTGTTCAAGTGGGGAAAGATTTATTGATTAATCGTTGCGTGTGTTATACCCGTTGCCTTCCCAACACAGTGGTATCAGAGCCTAGACAAATTTGTTAATTGGGTCTATTTTTGCTTGTTTGAATGATGGAAGTAAATATAAGTAAAATGATTTATTTAGATGGCACAAACTATCACACTTGGAAAGGAAAGATGAAAGATCTTCTATTTTTAAAGAAGTTGCATTTGCCTGTATTTGCTACTAATAAGCCTGAGTCTAAGTCTAATGAAGAATGGGAGTTTGAGCATCAACAAGTATATGGCTTTATTAGACAATGGTTGACGATAATATATTGAATCATATTGTCAATGATACACATGTCAAGACTTTGTGGGAAAAGCTTGAATCTTTGTGTTCTTCTAAAACTGGCAACAAGAAGTTATTCTTACTTAAACAAGTCATATGCTTGCAATACAAAGAAGGGAGCTCAGTTCTTGACCATGTGAATGAATTTCAGGGTATCTTTGATTGGTTGTTCGACATGGGTGTGAAATTTGATGAGGACATTGTGGGACTTTGGTTGTTGAATACAATCCCTGATTCTTGGGAGAACTTTAAAGTATCTTTGACAAATTCTGCTCCTGATGGTATTGTAACCATGCAGTATGTGAAGAGTGGTGTTCTGAATGAAGAAGTGAGAAGGAGAACTTAGGGGACTTCCACATCACAATCAGATATTTTGGTTACTGAAAGTAAGGGGAGAAGTAAAAGCAAAAGTCAAGATCATAGTAATAGAGGCAAGAGCAGGAGTAAATCAAAGTCGGGGTATAAGAACCTTGAATGCAATTATTATGTTAAACTGAGGCATATTAAGAAGTACTGTTTTAAGTGGAAGAGAAAGAACAAGGGTAACAAAGGCAAGCAAGAAAAGAAGGGAAATGATGATAACAATGATCAGGTTGTTGTTGCTACTTCAATTGATTTAGCAATTGTTCATGATGGAGATATGATTAATGTTGCTAGCAATGATATTCTTTGCGTACTTGATAGTGGTGCTGCACACCATGTTGCTTCAAGGAGAGAACTCTTCACATCCTATACTCCTGGTGATTTTGGAATTTTACGGATGGGTAATGAAATTGTATCCAAAGTAGTGGGCATTGGCACTGTGATTATGGAGACCAATCTTGGAATGAAGTTGGTGCTTACGAATGTTAAGCATGCTCCAGATGTAAGGTTGAATTTGATCTCTTGTGAAAATTTGTATCATAATGGATATAGCACAAATTTGTTTGAGTAAGGCACGGTTTATAAAGGGTCTTTGATTATGGCTAGAGGGTTTAGGGCTTCAGGCTTGTATTGGTTACAAACTACAATCTCGACAAATCTTGTGAATGCAGTTGAGAGTGATGACTCTTCAGATTTATGGAACAAGAGGTTTGGTCACATCAGTGAGAAGGGACTGAATATTCTAGCTAAGAAGAATTTGCTTTCTAGTTTGAAAGGTGGAGAGTTAGACACTTGTGTTCATTGCTTGGCTAGAAATCAGAAAAGGGTGTCCTTTAAACATCATCCTCCTTCCAGAAAGGGGAAGTTGCTTGAGTTGGTACACTCAGATATGTGTGGTCCTTTGAAGGAAAAGCCATTTAGTGGTGCACAATATTTTGTGACTTTTATTGATGACCACTCAAGGAAACTTTGGGTTTGGGTTTTGAAGACAAAAGATCAAGTACTTGGTGCATTTAAAGAATTTCATGCTTATGCTGAGAGAGAAACAAGCAAGAAGCTGAAATGTGTTCGCATTTATAATGGAGGAGAATACTGTGGGCCTTTTGATTCATATTGTAGAGAACATGGTATCAGACACCTCCTAAGACTCCACGGCTGAATGGCTTGGTAAAAAGGATGAATAGAACTTTGATGGAGAGAGTTAGAAGTATACTTTCATATGCCAAACTACCTAATTCTTTTTGGGGTGAGGCATTGTATGCAATTACACATGTTATCAATCTAACTCCCACTATTGCTTTGCAGAATAATGTTCCTGATAGATTCTGGTATGGTAGAAAGCCTTCCTATGACCACTTGTGGGTATTTGGTTGCAAATATTTTGTTCATGTTCCTAAAGATAAAAGATCTAAGCTAGATTCCAAAACAAGATAGTGTATCTTCATTGGCTATGGTCAAGATGAGTTTGGCTACCGGTGTTATAACCCTGTTGAGAAGAAGCTTGTCAAAAGTAGTGATGTAGTCTTTGCAGAGGATCAGAATATTGAAGATATTAGTAAAGTGGAAAAATGAAAGCCTCAGATTCAAGGTTTGGTTGATTTAGATCTAGTTCCTTCAGCTCCTACACCTGATACAGTTGATGTTGAAAATCAAGTTGATCTTCAGGATAATACTCAAGGTACAGATGAGGTTGATATTCTTGTAAATGATGCAACTGATGATCAATATGAGGTACTTGGTGAGGAACAAGAATGTCCACTCAGGAGGTCTACTAGAGATCGCATACCATCTACTATGTATTCATCTAGTGAGTATTTGATGTTGACAGATGCAGAGGAGCCTCAATGCTACCAAGAAGCTATTAAGAGTGAGGAAAGGGTGAAATGGGTTGCAGCTATAAAAGATGAAATGCAATCCTTGTATGATAATGAGACCTTTGAACTAGTCAAGCTTC
>JANSVA010087406.1:0-11151 GCA_025504915.1 Erythroxylum reticulatum
TTTGGAGAATGAGAAAACATGAGAGATCTTTATCCCAATTGAGGAATTAGTTACTTAAGGATTTTGAGGACCAGGTAGGGATATTTTGGTCTTTTGTTAGTTATTCCTTTCCTATTCCAAGTTTATATTTTCAAACCAAACAATGGAATACAAATTCTTTATTTATTTCATTCCTTAAACCAACCAACATAATACCCATTCTATTCTATTCCTAATCTTTTCTATTCTAAAAAATAACTATTCTATTTTTTATTTATTCCATTCCGTGAACCAAACAAGTCGTTAGAGATAGAGCAAAGGCTTAGAATCATTCCTTTAACCTAGCCAATGTCACAACGTAGGATTAGCTAGTTTGTGCCTTCTTGGACAAATATTTTCCCCTAACTAAGACCACTGATATCATTAAGGAAATTACAAACTTTCAGTAAAGTGATGGGGATCGATTTATGAAGCGTGGGAAAGATTCAAGGATTTGCAACAAAAGTGCCCACACCACGACTTATCTAAGTAATTCTTGTTGAAAAAATTCTATAATGGAGTAACCCACATATGAGAGGCACGATTGACGCAACTTTAGAAGGATCACTAATGAGAAAGATGGTTGATGAAGCGGAAGAGCTAATAGAGGAGACAACGAGTAATAACTACCTATGGAGTAAAGAGCGGAGTAAATGAACGAACACCTTCTGAGAAAAAAAAGGAATTGTAGCTGTTGATCAAATGACGAAAATGTAAGCAAAAATTGATAACTTGACTCGGCAACTCAACAACATGAAGACTTCGTCCTCAACTCTAGTGACAGCCATGCAATTTAAATGTGAACTCTGTGGACAATTTCACCATAATACAGTGGACTATTTCTTGATGAAGGAAAGCGATCCAGAGCAAGTGAATTATATGGCAGCTCAATATGGATGAGGAGATGGCAACAATCCCTACTCTAATACCTATAACCCTGGGTGGAAGAATCACCCTAACTTCTCTTGGACGAATAATGTTAGAGGACAGTTCAGACCTTAAGGACAATCAGGCTTCCAATAAGATAAACTAAGCTCATTGGAATCCAAGTTGGATAAGCTTTTAGATAAAATTGGAGGCATGGAGGATGCACATAGGAGGCTTTAAAGCAATTTCAAGCAAGTCACCAAGAATCATGCCTCTTCAATACACAATCTAAAAGTCCAAGTAGGTCAACTAGCGGAAGCAATATCTTTTCAGAATGTAGGAACCCTTACAAACAATACCGAGTCTAACCTAAAGGAATGGATCATGGCCATCACTCAGGCCCAGGAAAAGGAGCTTGAACATGCGAAGGAAGATGAAGATAAAGGAAAACGACAAGTAGTTATGGAATTCCTTCCAAGTGAGCTCGTAATTGAGCTAATCTTGGAACCTAGACTTGAAATTCCATACCCTATTTTAGCTTAGCGAAAGTCAATTTCAAGGAGGACAACTAGGAATTTTAAGTAGGTTGAATCAAACAAGGTTGAGGACATAATAGAACAACTACAAACGAGGCTCACATTAAAGGAATTAGTCAAGAAGAAAGTTAAAGAGCACATAGCAGAAGAAAACCCTAACATAGCACAGAAGAAAGAGGACCCAGTGGATTTTTACATTCCTTGCAGTATCAATGGAGTCAATATAGATGGTATAACATCCTATTCCAATACTAAAGGTTGGAACCCTAAAATTTGGTACATGTGAGATCAAAGAGAGATTAAGAAAATTGCATTTCATGCTCATACATAATGTCAGCATACACACATGTGAATTTGAATTTTTACACACATTGCAATGGCTGTACATACATTCATTTGACACTTTTCGGGTATAATTGATATTTAATGTGATTATATTGGAATTTTTAATTATATTTGTTATCAATTGAGTTGGAGTGTATAAGTAGTGAATTAAAATTTTTGGTAAAAATTTGGAAATTTTCTATAATTTAAGGGAATTTTTGGACTAGGAAAAATGTCAAGTGGCAGAACAATTGATGAATAGTAGTAGAAATAAGGGTCAAATGGCAATGGAAATTTTTATAAATGACTTTGGGATTTCATGACTTATGTCATTGAAAATTGGGAGACAATTGGGGTAAAACTTGGAGACAAAATGGACTAGTCATTAAAGTGGACCAAATGGAATAATGGGGAAGTGACATGTGTCAGTTGCCACATCACATGTTAATTCACGAATTTACTAAGTGAAAGACCATGTTTTGGTTCTTTCATGTGCTATATATGACAATGCTCCTCTCATCTCCTTAATAACGACACTCACTACCTAAGCCTCAAAGTTGAACCTTGCCTTCTTCCATTCCTATCCACTTAAATACTTGCTATCTTCTTCTTGTTTCTAAAGAAACCTAAACTACTCCACCTCCACTTGTGATGATCGTGTATGTGGAGGAGCTAGGGTTTCTTGGTGATTTAAAGGAGCTTTGGAGCTAAACATGTAAGTTAAACTTTGTTTTTCATGCGTTGTCTTAATAGAAGCATATTTGATGATAGTTAGAGGTAAAATGGTCCTAAAATGAGGATGGGTGCATGATAAAAACATGAATGAGGAATGTGGTACATTCATTGCTTGTTTTTATATGGATGATGATTAATGATTCATAATTTGATATAGAGATATTTTAGAGTTAGAATGAAGTGCAGAAAATTTAAATGATGAATGGATATTGTTATGTTCTATTTTTGGTGGATAAAAACGTGGATGATTGGTTGTTTTAGGAATGGATTAGATTGGGTATGGAATTTAAAGAAAAGGCAAGTATAGTGCCTTAAAAAAAGAAGAGCTAGGATGAAAGTTTAGAGATAAAAGATAATGGTGCTTAAAGTGGCTGGAATATGTTAGCTATAACAATTCCACTAGATATGCTTCTGTTTGTTTCGCCATAACTTGTTCTATAGTTATCCAAATGAGATGATCTTTGATTTGGATTAAATTAGATATATAGGGATACATTTTGTATGAAGATATAGATTTCAAATTTTGTCATTAAGAGTTTTTAATTTTGACTTGAAGTTGAGTACCGGGTGTAGGAAAAAGTGTAGAAAAACTGGATACATAATGGGTTTTGTTATGATTTATTGACGAATTAATGTGAATCTCTTTGGGTGTTTTTGTGATGAAATATAATGAGTTTAACCTAAAGAAATGGGTTAGTTTGGTGTTTTGAAATGTGAAGGATCAAGGTGATAGTTAGAAGTGAAATGAAAGTGGAAATGAAATTGAATATGTGCAGAAAATTGATGATGAATGCATATATATGTGTATGTTCTATTATTAGTGTTTATCATCAATCATGGGCTATAAATTGTTTATAGATGATATTAAGATGAAATGGAGTTAGAATAATGGATAAATGATGAGTATTAAACTATAAATGATAGACTAAGCATGAGGAATTGAATGTTGTAAGTAAAGAGTTAGAAATTTGGAAAACATAGAATGCAATTGGACATACTGTAGTACAAGAGGTATAACTTTTTCTTTAGAACAAACAAAGAATGCAATTTGACATACTTTAGTACAAGAGGTATAAATTTTTCTTTATAACTCTAAATAAGGTGATTTAGGTATGGTTTTAAATATTACTTCGATATCTACAACTTCTATGAAGACCTAGAAAAGAGATTTTGACGTATAAAGGGTCAAATTTTCAAGTTTCTATAAGTGACCCGTAAAAGTCCATTTAACGGACATAGATGTCCGCCTAATGGACATTCACAAGTCAAGTGACCCTAATTGAGGTTTAAATTGGTCTTAAAGTGAACCTAGGATAATCTTTGGTTTCTGTAACTAATGTATGATTTGTTTGAAGGGAAAATGAAGGTTAAAACTTAGTGAACAAATGGATGAAATCAAAGTATCAAATGCATGAGTATAATGGGAATGAAGATGTTTATATGATTGTTGTTATGTTCAAGGAAGTTGAGTAATATGTGTTAAGTGATAAATTATGAATGAGAATTGGATATTATGAGATCATATGAGGTTAGAAAAGAGACGACGAGAAACTGAGTTATGATGTAGAGTAACCAAGTGTTCTTGAGGTGTAAGCTTATGAATAAGCTAGACACATACAAAGGGTCAAGATTGAATGGGGAACTTAAAATGATCAATGACAAATGAAGTATAAATCTAAGTTCAATTAGGCATATTTGAGTTATTAAATAGGAATGAGCATAATATGTGAATCTAGAAAATATACCCAGGATTGTCATTGAGAATGCATTACACATTACACATATACATATGTGTAAAACTGAATGTTTATGTGATTGCATAATTAATAATATGTGTGCAATATGTGTTTTGTATAATGATGATACAAGATAGAATGTCCCTATCTAGACATTTTTGGATCAAGAAAGCTAATGCTAATCTGGAGCGTACTATGAGTAGACCGAGATGGTCTCACTTCATTGTTTGTTTTGTTTGAATTTTGTATTAGTTGACTATTGGATGATGTTATGAATGTGATTGATTGTGTTGGTTTTCGGACAGAAGGTCCGATGAATATGATGTATGAATGAAATATTGAACTGCTACTTGTATGCGAATTGGATGAAATAGGTGATACATGACTTGGATTGTTAAATGCCAGACTTAGTTTCGAAGGAAAATGTGATCATGCATATAAATGAAAAAGTGATACTCAACTCTAATGTTGAATGCCGGACTATGATTCGATGATATGTGAATGTGAGTGAATGAGAATATGCAAATGTGATTAAGGCATTCCATTTCATGAATGTATAAAATATAAAGGTAGTTGTGACCAGAATAGCCACCGATCAGAGCTTAAAGCTCAACGTGTGAAAAGAAACCTTGAGCTTAAAAGCGATTAAGAGCCTAAGGCTCACTATGTAAAATGAGCCATGTATCTTATCAGATAAGGGACAATTAGTAATGAGCCCGGTATCCAATGGATATGGAATAATTTAGGTACTCGATCACAACAAAGTAACAAATAGAAAGTGAGTCTCATGTGTAGTGCATATGCATAATATGAATGATTAAATTGTATTGAATATGAAATGTTAAATGATGTGAATGTGAATTATGTGTTATGTGACTGGGTAAGCCATCGATGATGGTCACTCATTGAGTCTGCAAAACTCACCCAAATTTTGCAAATATTTTTCAGGCTCAGAAGAGTACCCCATTAGGCAAACGGGAGTATAGCCATTGCATACAAGTGAAAGATAGAGGTCGGGATTAGTTTTTATTTGCATTGTATTTCTTTATTTTTGTACCAAATTAAGTCTTCCTCAATTACTGTATCTTATGTATTTGAACATATTTGTTGCTTATAACTTTCCAAATTGGAAAGGTTTGTAAATGATTTTGTAATGTAATGAAATTATGAATACAAGTATTTTGTAATTGTAATGGACCAAATGGCTATTGAAAATGATTACATTGCTGCGATTGAAAATATTTCTGAATAAAAGTGGGCCTGAAGTTTTGAATACTGATTTCTGCGTATGCGTGTGTGGAAAAATATTTGTACTGAGTATTTGAATGAGTATGTTAGCACTCCATCCTCGCAGTGCACTAACTCGAATATCACTCTAGATGTTGTGTACGTGTCTTACGAGAGTGGGTTGCTATAATATGGTATCAGAGCCCAGAATTACTATCTTATACGGGCATTTTTTAATATGTGTCAAGGTACATGCATTTTTGTTATGTCATAGCATATAGCGGCAATTGATCCCCCAGTCTGAGTCACATTTACATGAGTCATACGCATGAGCATTTGATAAGTGTTTGAGCTGATATAAATAGAAAAAATGATGATCTGTCAGAATGTGAGAGAACAGATGTTGCAGATATTTAGAAATGGGGAATAATATATGGTTAGATATAATAGATAAAGATTTAACACGATTGGCTTGGTAAACATATACTAGAATACAACATCAACATTATACTAGGGTAATCTATCCTTAAATGTGGAATAGACGTGAATATATTGTTGTGGATTGATAGAGGAAAATAGAGATATGGTACAAATGACAAGAATTAAAGTGTATAAACAAAGTTGAATGAAAACAAAAATTTTTATGATCTAGAGAGGTTGAAATTAGGCTTGGAATGGTTGTTTGATTATCGTGATAAGAGTTTATGACTTAATGTAAGAATATGTTAGTGAGATCGAAATCAAAATTTTAGGATGATTATGCATCTATGTTTCTGAATTGATTGTAAACATACGTGGGTATGATGAAATAATGGAAATTGGAAGGTGAGGCGATTATAACGGTAGATGAAAAAGTTGTCAAGGGTAACTTGAATTGCCTATGTGAGTGCACATCTAATAATGGTATCACCATTACAAGTAAAAATATTAAGCATATGTGTATTATATGTGTGGACATGATATAGGAAGCAATCGGTAACTTATTGAATAATTTCTAATCATAGTTCCTGTAGTTTAAAGTCTGAGATGAGTTAGAGTAAGACGTGAAAGTGCTTATAGGGATCAACTAGGAATGAATTGCGATTGTTAATGATGTTACCATATATGGTGAATGTGAGGAAAAAGAAGAATGACACGATTATGGCATAATCCCTACGATCGAGGACTGGCGTAAAAGGGGAAGTTTTGCCTATAATCAAATGAGATCAAGGTATCCTTAGCATAAGCTACTAATTGGTGAGTTGTCCTAATACATCTCTAGATAAGATGTAATGATTTTGATGGTATATACCAAGGTATAAGAGTAAATAATTTTCTTAACACTTCAATGAGCCTTATTAAAAAGGATGTTCTGATCATATGAGTTATAGCATAAATTGATCTTAATGAGATATTATGAATAGCTAAAATTGATTTACTTAAGGTACTAAGAATGGCTAATAAGTAATGGTGAAGACAGTTGATTAATAAGAATTTCATGAGTGGTATCGATGAAAATAGTAAGAAATCTTCTTTCAAAGAAGAATTTCCTTGAATTAGGTTAAGTTGATCAGATGATTAAATTTAAGAATGATTAATGAAAGAACAAATCAGAAATGAATATGCAATGAATCAAAAGTGAATATTGGAGTCAGATAGATAAGAGACTCAATTGTGAGAAAAATGAATACATTATTGAGAGTGCATGGGTCGTATCTAATATAAAGTGTCCAACTAGGTTACTGGATACTTGAATTGAAGATAATACTACTGTTATTGCTAAAGTAATTAATGTTCAAACTATATTCTATGCAAATATGTATAGGAGATAAAAATTTGATCTAAGGAATATGTTACTAACCCAGGAAGTAAAGATTGTAATTAAATTGAAATGTGTGGAGAAACCAGTATAAATGAATAGACATTAGAGTTAAGTCAATGTGAAATCAAAGTAAATCAAATAAGTGGAGAAAATCATTTGAGAGAAGAAGTCAATTAGGAGATTGAAATAACATGTGATACTATTACCTTATTTGAGTTTTGGTAATAGTATCACATGTTACCTTAGTTACTTAAGAAATTATGAGAACTAATTATGGGCACATTGAGTTTTGGTAATATCTGTTTGAGTTAACAAATTTGCCCCGATAGTATTATAGTATTGAAGATTAAAGTGATCCAAGCAAAATTGTATCAATTAGCGACTATGATCATAGATGGTATTTTAAGTGTATTCGAAAAATAAAGAGAACATTTTGAATACTTGAAGAAATCGTACATATCATAAAGGTAGAAACAATTATATGCCAAGTTTAATAAGAATGAATCTTAGCTTAATCAAATAAAACTTAGGTTGTATAATATCTGAACATGGCATATTGAGAGACCCAAAGAAAAGTAAAGGTGATGATAAAGTGAGAAAGTACAAGGAATATATGCGGGATTCAGAGTTCTTTAGAACTAGCTATATATTGGATGCTACTCGAGACTGTTAAGGGTTTTGCTAATCTTAGCCCTTTACAAAAATGTGTGAAAAAAATGGGTAAACCATATGAGTGATGAATGTAAAGAGTAAAGAGAATTATGAGGAAGTATAACATTAATGATAATTATATCATTTGGAAGTGGAGATTATGAAATATATTGATGTTCACTCCAAAGATTAGGATGAAATCTAATACAACATAATAAAGTGATTTCATATCCATTGAGACAATTAAAGTCTCATGAGTTGATTATTTAATACATGATTTAGAACTTGCTTCAATAATGATTGTTTTAAAAGTTTGGAGACATGATATGTACAGAAACATTTCAGAATTTATAAAGATCATTAAAGTTTGAGGTAATTATTGAGTTTAAAAGAAATGAAAATGAGATAGAGACAATGGATAGAGTTACTGAAAGATTTTGATGTACAGTTGAGTATTTATTAGTAAGCTAGTGTTGTAATATGAGGTATTGAATAGAAAATTTAATAACGGTGTAGCACAAATTCAGATATTGAGGTTACAAAACCTAGTGCAATAAAGAGCATAGAATGTTAAGTTGAATGTGGGGAAAAATGAAGTGTTATTAGTTACATTGAAATTTAAGATCAGTTTCACGTGAAAAGATTAGCAAAGCCCAAATTGATGATTCAGAATTTGTAAATGTTATTGATGAATTAAAAATGAATAAAAAATTTGAGTCCGAATAGGAAAAATGTTTCTATATGATGGAAATGAGAAGGATGTGTACCTAATAAAGATAACTGAGAAAAGAGACTACTAGAGAAAGCAAACAACAACCTAAGCTAGACATCCGAGTAGGAGTACACCGAAATAGTATTTAAATGCTAAGGAAGTAGAAACAAGTGACTGAATGTTTAAATTACCAACAGTCCTAACTGTTCGAGATACGCTTAAGGCTTATATTTTGGAGTTCATAGGAACATGGGATCAATGTATAGCATAACAACCATTACCATAGTGATATCATTAGAATACTATATGAGGCGTTATATGAAAAAAAGAGTCGTTCTCCCTTACCTTGAAATAAAGAGGGCCTAAAAATGGATAAAGGCCAGAATTGATCTGAGATATTGTTGATTAGTGAAATTGATCTGTGTTAAAAATTAAGTGATTCAAGTAAGATAAATGAAATTGGTGGATCAACATCGAGGTTATAGAACATAATAAGATAGGCATCAGAGTTGAGTGTTTCAACACTGAAGAGATGTGAAGTATCAAGCGAAAGATGGAATGTCTTTGAGAGTATCACCTTGCCAAAGTGAGCTTAGATTGAGGAAAAAGTGTGTTCAGTTTAGGAAAAAGGGATAAACTAAGGTTGAATTGTATTGGTACACATGAAGTTATTAATAGCATAGGACCATTAACATATGAGTTTGTAATTGAAGTAAATCACGCGTTAACATAGGCTTTACATTCAATAGACAAAATGCACAAGAAGGGAGGATTGAATTGTGTATTCTTTTGTATGAATACAATCCCCTTTCAAATTTCTTTGAAAAATAACTTTTTCAAAAAATATTAAGTAAACAATCACAATGTATTGCAATTAACTTCTATATACTTGTATAAAACAATAGAAATTGAAAATTGAGAGTTAGAGAGTAGAGGTTGACACAGTAATTTTACCCTGGTTCACCCCAAACTGTGGGCTACTTCCAGTGCTCAGAATCCTTTCTGAGATTTCACTATTCTTCTCACAAGTACAAGTATTCTTTTTCATAGAGCCTCTTTAGGTCTCTTACACCAAGTATTGTTTTTCTCACTTAGCCTCTTTGGGCTCTCAGCTTGTCTTCTTTCTTACAAAAAGATATTGATAGCTCTAGTGTTTCACACAATGAATAAAATGTTTGCTAAACATCAAAAACTTTTTAAAATCTCTAACTTTTTAATCTTCAACTCCGACTTGTATTTATAGCCTTCGCCTTCAACTGCTTTTTGATAACTGCTTCTTTGTTCTTGCTTCTTGATTCTTGATTTCTTGATTCTTGTAGAAACAATTATTTAGTTGAGTTTTGTAACGAACTCAAACTAGTTAACCGTTTGACGTAGTATCAGTTCTTCGTTTTAGTTTTTCTTCTGTCTTAATTTCGCTTATGCTTCGTCTTACTTTTGCTTCCGCTTTCGTCTCACTTTCTTTCGTCTTACTTCTGCTTACGCTTCCGTCTCACTTTTGCTTCCGCTTCTGTCTCACTTTCTTTCGTCTTACTTCTGCTTCCGCTTCGTCTTACTTTCTTTCGTCTCACTTTTTCTTTCGCTTCCGTCTCACTTTCTTTCATCTTACTTCTGCTTCTGCTTCGTCTTACTTTCTTTCTGATCAACAAGGTTCAACAATTTCCAATATTATTATTATTTTAATGTCATCAAAATTATTAAACATGAAGTCATTTTGACTTACCAATCTCCCCCTTTGATGATAACAAATAATCGTAATTTTAGAAAGATAATCGAGTATGATTTATAGGAAGATATACAATTTAAAAAAAATTCTAAGCTATACTATCTCTTCTTTTCGTCTCCTTCTCTCTTCTCTTTTTATCTTTCTTATTTTCTCCTCTCCCCTTATTTGTTATTTATACAAAAAAATTTCACTATAGATGCTTCATAATCTCAGAGAACATTAATTGTATCTTAGTGTAGAGTGACTTGAGTTCTTATCGTATATGAGGTACTTCCTTATGTAAATCACCCACTGAAACACACAGATTATTAGCCTTGTTATGAATTTCTTCAATTTCTTCGACTAAGGCTACATCACTTTTCTGTTGTACTTCTTCCAAACTAATAGTAGTACTAAATGATTCTGAAGGTATGACATCTGGTTCAATAATTGTAATAACAGGGGGAATGAAAGATAAGTTTCTGTCAAGGAGATCAAAGTCATCAGGTCGAGGTAGCTTTGTATTTGTTTTCTAAACAGGTGTAATATATCTCCAATTGACGATATAGAGCTCAAGGGTCTAAAGTGCATAATTAGGTGCATAAGAGTCTCTATGTTGAAATTAATATTTCCAACAGTGATGGTTCTGTACTGCTCTTTTGTTATTCTTCCAACTACCTAAGAAGTTCCATCAGTGGTAAGACGATCACAATGACTTCCTGATGCCTTTGAAATATGGTGTGAAACATAGATTCCTTTTTGTTGAGCTGCATAACATGTTGCATCTATGTTCCTCACTTCTTCTTCAACCTGATCTTCTGTCAGATCACTTGTAATCC
>JANSVA010087434.1:0-11151 GCA_025504915.1 Erythroxylum reticulatum
TTGTGATCATTGATTTGCACGTATTCGTAAGAAAAAAATTTGTATACCGTCTTTTGATTGATTAGTGATGTAGCACACCACCCTCGTGGGGCACGAACTCAGATATCACTATCGATATTGGGTTTGGGTCAAGTGGGGGTGGGGTGTTACATCGGACCTAAGTCCGGCATTCAACTTTTATTGAGAATTCAAATATCATTTAGAGGTCATCGGACATAAATCTGGCATTCAACTTTCGAGTTGAGAATCAGAATATTCAAGTAGGTGGTCTCATTCACATATAAGTAGCACTTTCAATGATTTTCACGTGCATCGAACGCCTCGGATAATTATTGTCCGGAATTCAGTACACATTCATCAATATCAAATTTAATTCAGTAATAAACAAAACAAATCAACGTGAGACCATCTTATGTTACTCACAGTACACTCCAATATGCTATTGCCTGGATGGTCTAGCAATATCCAACTGGTGTCTAATGTACTCCTGTATATCATACAAAACACATTTACATATATCATAATTTTGCACAAATGTATAGGTCTTTCTTTATGCACATCAATGTATAGATAATATGCACAATGCATGTTTAATGATAATTCTAGGTATCTTATCAAGATTTTGTCACCATATCATTCAGATAGCAAAACCCTCATTAATATAATCTATACATAGGGTTTGGACCATAATAAAACAATATGAAACTAATTTCATAACCAAATTGATCATTTCAAATTGTTTTCTCATAATATACTTTCAGGTTAACTTTACATAATTATTCTGATAAGGTAAATGACAAACTTAGGCAACACTTCCTTTTGTAAAGTTATTCTAATGATACTAAGATCATTCGATTTGGTTTATTATTCTATGAGTTATTCTCAAAATACCATAGACTATGTACATTTGAAATTTTTGCTAATGCATGATCATGCATTAAAGTTGTACTCCTTATATCTCTCAATCTCAATAGCTAAAAATTGCAAAATTTATACCAATCAAAAGCTAAGAGAATAAGCTATAACTTTTGTGAAGACATCTTTGTCTGATTTGGCATATATCATTACAGTTTATTCAATAACAACAGGACCTGATTTCTATCCCTAGTAGTGCCACTGCCTAAGCCAAGACTTACTTTCAAGCTCAATTTCAAGAATCTTAAGGACAGGATTCAAATTCAATTTCTCTTAACATTTGTATCCAAATGTCTCTAGTTTAATTTAAATTAATAATCATTTCATTTGTAAATATACAGATCAAAATATAGACAAAATACCAAAACATGTTCAGCAAAAACATTCCAGTTATCAAATTCTAGCACACCTCAACATTTTCATCCTAACACCCCCTTTTGGGATAACTTTGCATGATCATTATGACAATGAAAATGGTGTATTTCAGTAACACTTTATTCTAAACAATTATTCCACTATGTTTCTAATTTCTAATAACACTAAAATCATACAATTTGATTTAGTATACTGAAAGTTACACCTAAAACAGTTCAGACTGTTTTTAAACTGTAACTCCTAACTCTAATTCCAGCCAGATTTTGCAATGCTTAAAGATAGAATTAACATTACACTTCTTCAGGAAAGTTGTAGATATACGTCTTTAATTTATTTTGAATCAATAATCAACGTATTTTGATATCTACAATTCAAGATATCACCAAAATACCGAAATCTATTCAATGAAAATTCTCCAGTTCATAATATTCTAGCATACATCCTCACCAATATCTTATATATGTCATTCCAATTCAAGCATAATTGTCATACTACCAAACATATCATAAAGATCATATTGTCACTTACTTATTAGGCTTTCAATTCAGCTCAAACTTTAGATTAAATCAAGTCTCCATGTAAGCAAAATTCATCACAAGCTTATGATGAAAACAGGTTGATTTTGGACAGCAAGATGAAGGTAACTTTCAACTAGTTTTCTTGGCTATTTTATGTAAGGTAAAAAGCTGGTTTTGGTGTAGCAATTTGGCTAGGGTTCAGGAAAATTACAAAGGAGAAAGTTGGAGAAATTTCTTGGAGATAGGTGAGAGAAACACCAGAAACATTGCTGCTAAAATTTGCTCCATCAATATGCCAAGTGCCAACTTTACAACACAACATTCGTCCTAAGGCATGTATTACATTTACCTAATCAAGATATTGCCACTAATCCACTCTGTCATATGTCACCAATTAATCAGTCTATACGTCTCCTAATTATTGGTCCACTTGTCACATAATAATTGATCCATTTATCACTTAATTACTAGTCCATTTATCACCAATTAACTATGCTAAATGTCACTCAATTTTAGGCCTAATCATCCAAATTTTTCAGGTATCAATTTACCCTACCACTTGGCATTTGTCCTAGTCCAAATGTACCTCAAATTCACTAAAAATTCTTAAATAATACTAATGGTCTCCAAATAAATTTTTAACGCAAACAACTAACAATTCACATTTATAAATCAATTATACCCGAAAAATGTCAATGAATACATGCACAATCATAATTATGTGCAAAAATGTGCATGTCATATTTAACTAAAGCATGATGTGCATTTCATAATTTCTCAGTACTTCCTCATAAATCACAATTCTAGCCTTAACATGGGTAACGGGATGTTATAATCACTATCTGAATAATCAATCAACTTTAAATCTCGAGAATGTGTATAAAATAGACCATGATTTATTGTACCTTTAACATATCTTAAAATTCGTTTTGCTGCAATGAAGTGATCTTGCTTGGCTTCTCCGTATATCTACTAACCAATCTAATTGTGTACGTAATATCTAGGCGTGTGAAAGTCAAGTATCTCAAACTTCCAACTAGACACTTAAATAATGTCGAGTTTATTGACTCTCTATTTAAATCTATTCTCAATCTTACACCTGTTTATGGTGGCATAGCCATTGGCTTGCAATCCTTTATTCTAAACTTGTTCAAGATTTGTTCTGCATACTTCTTCTATGATATAAATATTCCATCTCCCATTTGTTTTATCATGATTCCAAGAAAGTATGACATTTTACCAATATCTGTCATTTCGAATTCTTTAGTCATAGCTTTCTTAAAATCACTAAACATACTCGGATCATTTCCTATGAAGATCATATCATCCACATATAAACACATAATCATGATATCAACATCTTGATTTTTTTCGTGTATAAGGTATATTCATAAGGGCTTTTGCAAAGCCATTCTTTTGAAAATACTCATATATTCTTGTATTCCAAGCCCGTGGAGCTTACTTTAACCATACAATGCTTTGTTTAGACGATAGACTTTGCCTTCCTATTCTTTTTTAATATATCCTTGTGGTTGCTCAATGTAGACTTCTTCTTCTTGGTATTTATCCAAGAAAACCAATTTAACATCCATCTGATAAATCTTCCATCTGTTTGACCTATCAATGTTATAAGAAGTCTAATAGTATCAATTCTTGCAACTGGAGCAATCACTTCTTCACAGTTAATTCTTTTTCTCTACTTATAGCCCTTAGTAACTAATCTTACCTTGTATTTTTCAACCTGTTCTTCTTGATTAGTTTTTGTCTTACACACCTACTTAACTCTTATTGCCTTATGTACTTTTGGTAGATTAGTTATCTCCCATTTGTCATTTCTCTCAATTTCTTCATTCATGGCTTTTTTCCACTTCTCATCTTTAATAGCCTCTTCATATGTTAATGGATCACACAACACCATTAAACAAAACAATGAATAATCAAATGTTGTTTGTACCTATTTTATGGCATCGTAGATATCATTTAGATTCCGCATTTTTATAAGTGCTCCCCTTGAATTGCTACTGCTACTATTACTACTACTATGTGATGAAGTAGATGGTATTGATTCAGGAGTTGTTAAGGTAGAGCTCTGTGGAGGAGTTTGGTCATCTCCTTGTTTGTCTTATATGTTAAGAGTCATCATCATATCTTCATCGAAAAATAATCCTTGCACTTTCTTATCTTCTTTATTCCATTTCTAATAATCTGCTTCATCGAATTCAACATCTCGTGAGATGATCATCTCCTTAATTAAAGGGTTATACAATCTATATGCCTTCCTCCTCTTTTCACAGCCAATAAAGATATAATTTTCACCTTTTTCATTTAACTTCTTTCTTTTATGATCAAGACTATCGGCATATGAAATGCACCTAAAAATCTTGAGATGTCTAACTGCTATCTTGCTACCACTTCATGCTTCATTTGATGTTTTGAATTCTACATTTTTTTATTGAACAACGATTTAGTAAATAAACAGCACATAGAATGACTTCAATTGAGAAAGTTCATGATAAGTTCTTTCCTTTCACCATGATTCCCGCTGTATCAAAAATCATGTGATTCTTTCTTTATGTGATGCCATTTTGTTGTGGTGTATATGAAGTTGTCAATTGATGAACGATTCCATGCTCTTTGCAAAATGTTTCAAACAACTCTGACGTGTACTCATGTCCTCAATTAGATCTAAGTATCTTTAAATATTGCCTACTTTATTTTTCTGTCATTGCTTTGAACTCTTTAAATTTATCAAGGGCTTTTGATTTTTCTTTAAGAATATACACCCAACTTTTTTGTTGAAATCATCAATAAAGGTGATATAATACCTATTTCCACCAAGTAATGATATATTACATGGTCTAGCTATATCTAAGTGAGCAATCTCCAACGGTCTTCTGACTCTCCATGATTTTCCAACTTTAAAACTTTGCCTATGTTGTTTCCCTTTGATGCATGCATCATATAATTGATCCTGTTAATTAATTTCTAGACGTCCATTTACCATCTTTGCTTTTCACAACAATTTTACGCCAGTAAAACCAAGATGACCAAACTTTAAATGTCATAGCTATGATTCATCTTGAATGATGGACTCCATGCACTTCAGTACTTCTAACTAAATATTAACTATAAAAAGGCGATTCTTTATCATATCAACTTTAGCAACTAATCTCCACCTTTGTTGATAATAAGAGAGCAATCCTTTAAGTGTATGTCCCATTTTTTAAGAGCTAACTAAGGTTGATAATATTGCTTCTTAATACAGGTATATAATATGTATATACCTCTTCTCTCCATTTTTTAAGGCAATCATAAGTTTACCTTTAGCTTTCACTAGAATTTTTAATGAGCCACCGAAAATAACTTCTCTTCGGATTGTCTTAACCAAATTTTTAAACAATTATTTCTACCAACACATGTGGTTGCTAGCACTGGTGTCAAGATACCAAACATTTTTCTTGCACTCTCATTTCCTTTGTATGATAAGAAAATAGCCGATTCAACTTCTTTATCCTCTGTTACTACAAAATGATTTATTTCCTCCCCCTTAGGGGGCTGATCTACACTTGTAACTAAAATGGTCATACTTGTTACAATTAGAACATTGCACTTGTGATTTATTACCTTACTGTTGAAAACCACCTCTTCCTTAGTTTTGGAATCCTCGACCACAACCATATATTTGATAGCCTTCATTTGTTTAACCTCTTTCAAAAAAATTCGTAACATGTCCTCATCCACCATGTCCTTATTCACCACGTCCAATTTTGTAGGCACCTCTATAGCTAACTTGATTTCCTCTACCTTGTTCGTAAATACTGCTAGTTTGATTGCCACCAATAGATAACTTACTTTGCAAAGCTTGTTCCAAATAATCAATATTTTCATTTTGGATCATTATTATCTCATAAGCTTGAAGAGGGCCCATAAGCTCCTTAGTAGAGACTTGTGATAAATCCTTTGATTCTTCAATGGTAGCAATGATATAATCAAATTTCCTTGTCAGTGAATGTAAGAATTTTTCCATCACCCTGACATCTTCAAACAGTTCTCCATTTCTTTTCATCTCGTTCGCCATCGTTTTCAGATGAGTAACATAATCACTAATCTTTTCTGAACTTTGCATTTTTAATAGTTTAAATTTAACTATAAGAGATTGGAGCTGTACCTTTTTATCTTTTTCAACTCCTTGAAGATATTTCTATAGAGCTTCCCATATGTCCTTTAATGTTTTTGCATTTGATATTTTTTTCAAAAGTTGATTTATCAACTCCTTAAAAGATGAAAAAATGGCCTTTTTGTCCTTCTTGCATGATTCCTTAAGTGATATCCCTTGTACATTTGATAAAGATGCTTCGACAGTCTCATCTATACGCTCATTGTATCTTCAACAATCTCCCACAAATATTTATGATCCAAGTAGTACCTTTATTTAGATGCTTCAATTTTCATAATTTGTCTCTATTAATTTTAAAATTTGAGGCTGAATCATATTAGCCATGTTTCAAATTTTTGAAATGTATTAACAAGCCTGGCTTTAATACCACTTGTTAGAAAACGAAGTAGACTCACTACTAAAAATCAAATAACAATATATTGATAATTGGACAATGTCACACTCTAGTTACTGCTATATGAGTTTCTGCTCAAAATTTCTCTGTTTTTTTCTTTATTTTTCTCTCTTTTTTCTCACGAAAACATTACACGTATAAGGGCCTTTTATAGGCAAGAAAGTCAATTTACTCACTGAATTTGACAACATAAAATAACTACACTAACAACAGCAATAATCAATATGAATCCTGCTAAGAAGTAGGGTCTGGGAAGGTCTAATATATGCAGCCTTACCTCTAACTAGTAGAGAGATTGTTTCCAAAAGACCCACATGAAAAGAAAGAAAGCAAGAGAGAGTGAGAGAGAAAGAGCTAGCAAGAGTTAGAGCTAGAGCTAGAGAAAGAGGAGGAAATAAATCATAATAATAATAGTCATAAGAAAAAGGTGAAGAAGGATAAGACTATTACTACTAAGACTACTAATAATGCTAATAACAATAATAGTAATAATAGTTACTAAATCCTTACAAGGTAAGTACTACCTATTGACAAGTTTAGGCAAAATACAAGAAGGATTACAAGGTTCTCTTTATGAAGGCTCCTTTATTTGAATCCTAATACACCAAAGTTTTCTATTTTTGATTATTTCCTCGATAAGTTCCAACATTTTCATATCATTGCTAATCACCTCTCCCTAATTCTTCTTAGGCCTCCTTTGTTTTCTCTTACAGTCCTTGAGTATGATCTTCTTACATCTTTGAACTGGAGCGTCTGGGTATCTCCTCTTAACGTGTCATAATAAATGAACTTTGGTAGCTAATAAGCATCTATAATAAATGAAATTTGATATCTAGCAAAGTGAAAGACAACAGCTACACTCATTTGTCTTGTCTAGAAAAACCCAGAAGAGTTCTACATAGGTTTGTCTTCTATCAATTTTTTGTTTTATCCATGAAATAATTTTTCTAATGATTTTACACATGCATAACATATAGGGGCAAAGCCATCAATGTCTGCTGCATGGCTCTGTCCTTGATGACATGGATGTTATTCTTACAGATTTGAAAAGGAAGTTATGATATGACTTTACTAAATAATAAAACATAGTTATGCCAAAACAAATTTGGGGAACCTCTCTTTTTCCTTTCCTTGCTTACAAATTATCTATCAAGAAAATTAAAGTTTGATATTAAAAGGACATATAATGAAGATAAAAGAGATGGCCTACTGCTGTCTTAGACAGTCTAAGATCTTGAATGATTCCAGACTCAGCCGGTGATGAATATGCTATTTACGAAAGAAAATCATAGACTATAAGTTTTTTTCAGGTCTATCAATCATATAGTATAGGTATAACATAGTGTTATTAACATCGACCACATTCAAAACTTACTATCCAAGTTAATTAGGTGTAGTTCTTTTCCATAATTGATTCTCTTCAATGGCCTTAGGCTATTTTAGTGATATTTTATTGGTGCTACAAATCTAAATGCAGTGCTAAATAAGACTACTGAGAATAAAATTCTAATTGAAAAGATAATAGCTCTCCTTCACTTAGAATACATGGTGCTTAAAGACAAGCTTCAAAACAAAATGATGACAAGATCAATAGATAATGAATACTTACTGAACAACCAGAATCAAATGATCCACAGATAGTAGCAATAGTACTAAAAACAATAATAAGAGTCACTGGAGAATCTATATTTTTCAATGGAAGCTTTTTTTCATTATTTTCTCTCTATATATCTTATTTCCTTAACACGAATCCAATGACATGAATAATGGTGTTGGAGATGCAAGAAATTGATTTTATATTGTCATTTGATGGAAATGGATATAAAACTAATAAGAAAACATGTCAAATTTGGTGTGAGCATTAAGAGCGAGACATTGGAAGTCATGTTTGGTATGGTAGATGAACGAAAATTTTGACTGGTTGCTTGTTAATGATCAAAAGCCTGAAAGCTACTATTTTGTTATTCTCTTATCCAATATGAAGTTGAACAACTGGTTCCTTCTTAATTTTTTAATTGATGATCAACTATTTGGCCTCAAGTCTACATCAAAGGTAAAGCCGAGAAAAGGTGTTCTCAATAGACTCTGAATGCTTAATTGGTGCCCATGTGCAAATGCAGGTTGTAGAATATATATTAAAGATTATAAATAATCTTAGAGCCACCATATTTAGTTTTATTTTTATTATCTCATAAATCTTCACCTGTAACAATTTGCTGAGATAGTTGTTGATATTATGAAGACCTGAAGCAAATAATTCACACTTACAATAGTTTAAGAAGGGTTTCTAGGTTCCAATGGCAGGTCCTGTTTGCCCTGTAAATTAAACTTTAACATTCTAAGCAATATATATTAGAAGTATAGAATTCACCCAAGAAATATTTATGAAACAATTAATTCAACACCTTTAAACCCTAAAATTTATGCTATAAAGAAAAGAGAAAAATACTAACCTTTATCCATATTCGTATGATCTCTTCTTATTCATAAATCCCTTCTTTAAACAAAACTTTATCCACTCTCGCTTTCTTTTCTTTCTTCAATCTTTTCAATGGTGCAAGAATGTATATGTCTTGATATCTATAAATGTTTATTCAACCTGAAGGAAGAGGGAAGGTTTTCTTTATTTTATAACCCTAATGACTTTAATTTCCTTTAACAAGCCAGATAACCATTATTTTAGGCCCACTTTATATTAGAATCAAATAAAGTAATATAGGCCACACTTATGATTATTAAATTAATCTAACAATCTCCCGCTTGGCCTATGATATGACTTGATGATCCAATAACACAAGTGTGTACCATATATTGAATGTCAAGCCATCAAACTTGAATGAATTGAAATAATGAGATCATAGCGGTCACAAGTCATCTAACGATATGATTCCTTCCATGTATCACACAATCTTCTCAATTCAAAATAATTGTAATTAAGAAGCACTGTAATTCTTGACTTTAATGTTTCTCAAAAAACATAATTCGTCATCCCAATAAAACAATGCGTTTACACAATATAATGTGACAACTAATAAATAGCAAGAACATAACATTAATTGAATTCATAAGTGTCAAAACAATAATAGCAAATATCCAAACATATGTACATACATAACATGATCTTGCTAACAAGGACTTATCTATAATGCCCATCCTTTCAATATGGCCAGTAAATGTTTCAGGCGGTGATCCTTTAGTTAACGAATCTGCTACCATTAGATCAGTTCCAATATGCTCAATCGACACTTTATGTTTTTTTCAATTCTTCTTTGACTGACAAGTATTTCAAATCCATGTGTTTAACACCTTTAGAATACTTATCATCTTTAGAGAAGAAGACAATTGCGGAGTTATCACAATAAATTCTTAGTGGCCTAGCTATATTATCGACAATATCTAGCCTTAAGACAAAGTTTCGCAACTACAATACTTGAATAATGACCTCAAAACAGGCCATAAATTTGGCCTCCATAGTGGAAGTAATAATGAAAGATTTTTTCTACTCTTCCAAGAAATTGCCCCTACTAGTTGGAATAGATAACCAAAGGTAGATTTCGTTGAGTCTACACAACCAGTATAGTCTGATTCTGAATAACTAATCACTTCTAAGTGATCTGATTTCCTATATGTGAGTATGTAATCCTTGGTGCCTTGTAAATACCTAGGAACTTTCTTTGCAGTTTTCCAATGGTTCAATCCAGGATTACTTTGATATCAACCTAACATTCTAATAAAAAAATTGATATCTGGCCAAGTACAAGTCTGAATATATATCAAACTCTTAACTACAGCTGCATAAGGAATAGATTCCATTTCCTTTCGTTCCAAATCATTCTTGGGACATTGCATTTCACTAAATTTATCCCCTTTCTGAATTGGAACTAAACCTACTGAGCATTTTTCCGTCCTAAATCTCTGTAATACTTTACTGATATATCCTTTTTTAGACAACCCTAACAATCCTTGTGATCTGTCACAGAATACTTCTATTCCAATCACATAGGATGCCTCACCCATATCTTTCATTTCAAAATTATTAGAGAGAAATTTCTTTACATTATGTAACTGAAGTAAATCACTTGTTAATAAAGAAATCCAATATGATATGTAAACTACACAAGAAGGGGGGTTGAATTGTGTAATATTTTCGAAAATATCAATCTTTTGAGACTTCTTGAATTTCTTTACGAAAATTCAAATGATTACTAAAACACTTTGTTAAAGTTGATAAGCAATGCAATCGCAAGTAATATTATCTACTCGTCTAACAATAAGAAAATTAAACGAAAAGGGTTAGAGAATAAACACTGCAATTTTATATTGGTTCACCCCAAACCTTGGGCTATGTCCAGTCCTCAGGGTTAGTCTGAGATTTCACTATACTCTTCCAACTTTATAAGTATTCTTTCTACTCATAGAGCCTCTTTAGGTCTCTTTCACAAAGTATTCTTTAAGTCTTTTTCACAAAGTATTCTCTATCTATTGTATTAGCCTCTCCAGGCTCTAGCCTTCCTTTCTCTCTCTAAGAAAATTATTTTTGAGCTTTAGGTTATAGATATATTCGCTCACTTCTTTCACACTTTGAATACAGAATTTTTGCTAATGTAAAAGCATTCGTTCATTTAGTCCTCAACTAGAACTAATATTTATAGTGTAACATCCCATCACCGATGGGAAGGGTAAAATAGTAAATTGGGATGGGTTATGAGTGGGCAAACTTATCTCGGCAGGTTCATGCATAATATGGCCTCCATATATACATGAATAGAAAT
>JANSVA010087445.1:0-11150 GCA_025504915.1 Erythroxylum reticulatum
TAATAATAATAATAATAATAATAATAATAATAATAATAATAATAATAATAATAATAATAATAATAATAATAATAATATCAACAAGAACAACAACAACAAGAATAAGAATAACAACGACAACGACAACAACAATAAGAAAATTAATAATAAGAAGAAGAAGAAGAAAAAGCAAAATAATAATAATAATAGTAATAGTAAATATTAATAATAGTAGTAGTAGTAGTCGTAGTAGTGGCAACAACAACAACAGCAGTAGCAGCAACAGTAATAGTAGTAGTAGTAATAATAATGTAGTTAGTGGAAATTGATAGATATTTTGGTCTTTTCATTAGTTATTCTTTTGTCATTCTAAATTTATTGGGAACTGATTGATATTTTGGTCTTTTCATTAGTTATTCCTTTGTCATTCTAAATTTATGTTTTCAAACCAAACATTGACATTATATCTTTATTAGAAATTCTTATGAATAAACCAAACTAAATAATACATATTCTATTATATGCTTCATCTATTCTATTCCTAAAGAATCGTCATTCCATTCCTTATCTATTTTTGCAGGTGAACTAAAACACGTTGTTAAGGTTTTAAAAAGTTATTGTCTCTAACTTAGTGAAATCTTAAAAAAGGTAAAAGAAGTTTTAAAGTTTTTTTTGGATATATGGGCAACAAACAATAACTTAAAATTGACAAAATCAATATATTACGATAAAAAATAATGTTTTATAACTTTGAATCATATATAAATAATAAGTTATAGGCCTACCTTTTAAAGATGGTGGGAATTAATTAAAAGTCATGGTTTTATAATAGATTGCTACAACACAAGAGCAAATCGCAATGAAAAATTCTAGGATTTGTTAGATCTAATTCATCAACCTCTACCACACAACACCAAACATATCAATTAGGTTAAAATATAGCCTATTATGGGCCATATTCCCAATGGGTAGGTTTAGGCAGGATTGGTGAATGGACCTAAGGGTCCATCGTATAGTCAGTAATATAATGTCTATCTCATAAATGACTCAAATCTTACATGCGGATGATTATGATATTAATTATCATAAGCTTATGATAGTGAGTATTAATTAATTCAACATCCTCCCACTTGGATAGCATAGTCATACCAAAAATGATTTCACAATAATATGCATAGCCAAACAAATCATACACATCCAATACATTGATAAAATGTACAGGTCATACATAATATCAATATGAATTCAATAAAATGAATATAACCAATTTGTCATTCATTACAAATATAAAGTTACAAAATATCATAAAAAGTGAAAAAATCCATAATATTTATAAATTACATAAAATTCAATCAATCTTAATAAAACATGTGTAGATCAAAAACTCTGACTGAAATAAAGAAAACTAGACTTTTAATTGTTCCATACAAGAGACATGTTTATTAAACACATATATAAGAAATTTTTTATTTAGTGGATTCACTAACATGCTACTTATAGGCGTTTGCTCACTAGTAATTAAAGACTGCCACTTTATGGTTGGAAAATTTAGTATAGTGTTTATATGCTTAGAAAGTTAGAGTGAGAAGTACTCCTAATGTTTCGAGAGAAAGATAAAACTATATAATTATCATAATAATAACTTTAGTGGCCTTGAAACATAGTCCATAATTCCCAATGTTGAATGAAGTTCCAAAATCATATTGTATGACAAGTAGACTCATAACGTGACTTATAATCTACTTTTATGGTCAAAGAAGCTGCAAGTGTCTGTTTGACACTTTTTGATAAAATATTTCCTCTTTTTGTTGTAGATATTTACCCAGAAGTGGGTTTCTTATCATTTATACAATCCACTGAAAGCAATCACTTCAAGAGTGTTGATATGCTGATATGTCAATATAAATTCCTTGGTACCTTGAAGATATCTCAAGACTTTCTTAGCCACTTTCTAAATGACTTCAGTAGGATCATTAAAGTATCTACTAAGCACATTAGCCACAAAGGCAATATTAAGACGTACATATTTAAACATACATTAGGACGTCAATAACTGAAACATAAGGGGCTGCTTTCATTTGATCTTTCTCAACATTATTATAAGGACATTGGGTTTTAGAGAACTTATCACCCTTTATAATTAGAGTCTTTACAAAAAACAAGATTATATGTTAAACCTCGTTAAAATATAATCAACTTAGGTTCTTTAAGATAATCTAAGAGCACAATTTTCCTATCATAAAGAATCTGTTTACCTAAAATATATGATGTTTCACTAATTTTTTTTCAAAATGGCCAAACAATAATTATTTTTTTAATTAACATATCAGTTTCATTAGTAGTGAATAAGATATCATCACAATATAAAACCAAAAATATGTACTTGCTTTCATTGACCTTCATATATATACATTGATTAACAATTTTGTTTAGGTCTTACTTGTGACATTTTTATCAAACTTGAGAAACCATTGCCTTAAAACTTATTTTAACATATAATTGACTTTGGAACTTATAAGTGATCTTTTTTTTTCAACTAGCTCAAAAGTAGTATGTTAAACCACGTAGATATCGTCACCTAAGTCTCGATTTAAGAAAGTTGTCCTCACATATATTTGATGAAACTATAGGTCAAATGAGTCATAATAATTAGGCCATAACAATTCATAAAGAATCCTTAATGGATATAGAAGAGATGATATCTTTATAGTTAATACATTCTTTTTAGAATAGCCATTAGCTATTAGCTTTGATTTATACGTCTCCAATTGACCTTTAACATCATGTTTGGTCTTGAATACTCATTTGCATCCAATAGGCTTACAAATTGTTAGAAACTTTATTAAGCTCCAAACTTTATTTTATTATATAAAGTTCCACTCATCATTCATAAAATTTTTCCAAAAATTAGATTGAGGACTAGAGATAACTTTATTGTAGGTAATTGGATCTAAGGTGTCATTATATCATACTTATGCTCTTATAAGTATACAATCTCATTAGAGGTTATAAGTCAATGAACTCTTTTTGATCTCCTTAAATGCATAGCTTTTATGACTACATATGGAGCCTCTTATGCTACATGCTCAATGGAAACCCTAAATGAGTACTACATATTAATTAACCATAGGGCCAATTATTAGAGCGAAAGTGATAGGAACAAGGACAACAATTAAGTGTTCTTTGAACAAAATTTCTCTAGAGCTCATTAATTGTTCACAATAACTAATAAAGTGGCCATTAACAATCTTAGGATCAACTTTCTTAAATTGTGGATTATAGATTATCACTTCTACTTTACAACCCCAAATATGAAAGTGATGTAAAGTGGTTTTTTTATATGACCATAAATTATAAGGAGTCTTGAGCTTATTGAGCACTTTATTCAAAATATAAGTTGTAGCTCTTAAAAGCATCTTCCTATTGGGAATTTGCTAAGGAAGAGTTTGCTAACATACATCGTACCATGTTAAGAAGTGTATGATTTCTCCTTCTACAATTTCATTTTGTTGAGATGTACTAGGTATTATTTATTGAGCATTAATGTCACTCTCATATAAAGAGGTATATAATTGCATCCTATCTCATCATATCTCCCATAATACTCACCATTTTTGTCAAATTGAACTATTTTAATCCTTTTCCCTTGTAGAACATTATCTTAGTATTATTCGTAAAATCAATATGTCTTAGTAAACCAAAATAAAATTGCATAACTTGAAGCATATATAAATAATATGATTAGAGACTTACCTCCTAAAGATGATGAAAATAGATTAGAAGTTATGATTCCATAATAGTTTTTTTGTGTGGAAAATATGATTCCATAATAGATTACTGCAACACAAGAAAAAATCATAATAAAAAAGTTTGAGGTTCATTAAATTCACCAACCTCTACTATATATCACCATATAATTTTCAAATTGACAATTGAGAAGAAAACCTTAATTGTACATCAATTAAGTTAAAATACACCATAAGCCCAATAGGAAGGCTTGAACAAGATTGGTAAATAAACTCAAGAGCCTATAACATGTTTAGTAATGTAATGTTTATCCCATAAATGGCCCAAATATCAGCCTATAACATGTTTAGTAATGTAATGTTCATCCCATAAATGGCCCAAATATCACATGCATATAATTAACATATTAATTATCATAAAATTATGCTAGTCTATATTATTTTAATTATTTCATTGTGATATGTGAACAATTGATGGATATGAAAAGTTAGAAAAACATTATTATCTATGAATGGTCGTGTTAAACTTGTTTTTGGGTTTGACTATTTTTTGACACGTAATTTAATTAACTTTTTAGAAGATGTTGAGTTAAAAAGTTAATTTTGTTTCAAGAGCTTTTATAACAAGTGAATATAGAATCATATTATCTTAAAATTAAAATTAAAGTGTGTATTTAGAGTTGTTGAGATTATTGCAAAAGATTAGAGATGTTACTAAACTTGATTTTGGTGATAATAATGTTGAAAATACGTATAACACTTTTCATATTAAAAATACTAAAATTTTACACTACTTATAGTCAAAAGATCCATCACTTATGATTTTTATTGCATTTAGGATCGATAATAAGTCAGGTTGGCTTACGTATGAACCTCTTAATAGGCAAATTGAGATTAGTCGAAGCCTTTTTCGACTATCCAAAAATAACTCATTTTGGTTCCATTTTCTAAAAAGATATTATTTTGGCCTTGAGTTGCTTAAACTTAAAGAAAAAAAGACATTATTTTAGGAAGTTAAACCTAAATGACTTTATTTTTTAAAAAAAGGAATTCAAACCATTTGGTTAAATTTTAGGTTAATTTTAAGGCTCAAAATCAGTTTGAAACTTGATAATCTAAGCTTATACTGTTAACTTTGGTTTGGGTTGGACTAAATTTGCAAAGCTTAGTTATGATTGAGGGAAGCTAAGAACTATATCTCAATAGAGAAGAAGCTCCAAGCATTAATATCAAAGAGATAAAGAGATAACATATATAAGGTAGGTTATCAATGCCTTAAAGTTAGCGATGGTAATAAGCTAGGCTGAGTGGGCTAATTGGTGGCCCAAGTTTGATATGACATCCCAAAATAATATTATTTTAGTTTTACTTCCCTAAACAACATTATTTTGGTTTTAAGTTTCTCAAATTTTTAGACCAAAACAACATCATCTTAGAAAGTGAAACCAAAATGACATTATTTTGGGGAGGAGTTTCAAACTGTACTATCAAGGTTTAAGCTGATACTTTTTCAATATGAAAATCAGTCAATTTGAAACTAGTATGTTGAATTTAAGTCTAGTCGAGCTTGAAGAACATTGCTATTCATCCATACCCCCTTTTTCTGGGTTGAATACAACTTGAAGAACATTGCTATTCATCCATAACCCTGTCATCAATGGATAATTGTCTAAACAAGGTTTAAACAGTGGAGTTTTTCAAGGAAACAAAAGGAAGATCAGTAAATCTTTAAATCACATACCTTTTAGGGGATGTGACTTCCTCCCTGTTATCTCTTTTCAGATAGACTCTAAAGTCCCTATAAATCTTTAATAAAAACAATCCTAGACAAGTGGAACTCAGATTAGCCATACCTGATTTGGCCGATTGAAGAAGGAGTAGAGTAAGGTTATAAAGTAGGAATTAATACTGACCCGAGTCATGATCTCCCTCACTGGATTGTCACAGAAGGGCTAAGTCCTCAAAGAGTTTTCGCCCTCCTTTATAAAAAAGCAAGCTCTTAATGATACATAAAAAGCCCTAATCCTAAAGGTGGTCTGAGATGGAGTCAGTTACCTGAGAAAAGTAGCTGGTTGAGCGAAGATTTGAGAAGAGGATGTTCCTTGGAGCCATTGCAAGCATCGCCACCAGAGCATCAGAGCATCATCAATCATCCCCCTTAATCGAGTAAAAGTTTGAAGATTCGAGAAAGGCAAAGTTCTTTTACCCTAATTGACAAACGGTAGGTCATTTTTTTGAACGTTATCATTTCTGCTAACTTTTTGTACTCAGTGAACCAAGGTCTCTATCCCATCCCACGTGGGCAAAACCCTTTCCTAATGTAAACTTCTCTCATTTTTAATGAAAAATTTTAATGTATAAAAAAAATTCTAGTCAAGCTTAGATTGTTAAACGTATTTATAAAGCAAGCAAAGACTACTAAAGTGTCGAATGCGTTAAAGGCTATATATGAATTAATAAGTGTAAAAGAGCTATCATTACTAGGAAGTGCACCATTGGTTGATGACATAGTGTAACAAAATACTAATCATTAGTGACATATGTTATCTAATCATTGAAAGGAAATGCTAAATATGTTGATTTCTATAATAATTAAGTGATGGTCAATTTGGAAGGCTTAGTATGAAAACTATCTAGTTGTTCACTAGTTTAGTTTACAGTGAGGCGCAAAATAAAGAACACAATAACACTTTATTATATTATAATAAAAAATTTATATATCATCCTATAATACAAGAATAAAGAAATCAGTTTCTTAAATGACTTAAGGGTCAAAGTAGCTCTAATGTGTAAAACATATCTTTGTTTGTTTAATGTAACCATTAATATACTAATTTCAATAGACAAGGATAGTTGATGATTATATGTTTTAGACTCTTAGTGTGTGAAATGGGGTTTCTTAGGCTAGATTTCCTTGAGTATCACCACCTCTGAAGCTATATGAATTTGTTATGTTTCTGATCATCAAAAATGTTATTAAAGAGGTTTGAGACAATATTGATGGAAAATATTACATATGGTTTCATAAGATTCAAGATAAACTTAAAAAGATTGCATGTGGTGTAGAACTTTTAAAGTAGTTAAAAAGACAATTTGCATCATCCAATATAACTATCAATTACCTAAAATTGAATAAAAGTGATTTTTTGTTAATAATTTCATGTCATAATTATTTTTCAAATTTAACATAATTAAAATAAGTTTCTTTTAATTTATGAACACCTCACGCCACTTATGTTTAAGTGTTTCACTTACCTTTACCAATAACTTAAATGAGATAACTCAATTAAAAAATGAAAAGGAAAGATACATGATAAAATTTAACATTTTATTGATTTGTTTAAAGAGAAATAATATAAAGAACTTAAATTACTCGTCTTTAAAGCATTCTATAATAAACACTCAAGAACTCCCAAATTGAAGCTCTCAACAATAACTTTCTCTTAAAGCTCTTAACCTTATATTTTATATGATTTAATGTACTCTTTCACATTATAAATGATCTACAAAGGATAACTTTATAAAGGTTTACAAGAACTTAGGAACTGAGTAAGCTAACTTACGCATATGTTCCATTAACCTACAAGTTAGTCAAAAGTTGCCACCTCTTCTAATAAATTTACCAAGTTAGTGGGAGTTGTGTGTTTTTTACCACTAAATATACTTAACATATGGAAAAGATGGGCTTGAAAGATGCTCACCCTTTTGCTATATCGTTCGACCATTTTCCTACCATTTGAAGAAGTATTCCCACTTTGAAAGGTAGTGCTTCCACTTTCTTTTTCCATTACTTTATGCTCTTGTCATGTATCACCATATCATCGCTTATTGAAAATAAATTCCTTGTGAGTCTTTGGTTTATCTATCTTGAAACGTCCTGGTGCATGCTTTATCCAAACACTTTCATGATATAATCACATAGATCCCTGACATAAGTTAATAACAATTCAAGTCATTGTATAATGAACCTTGTATATTTACATATATTTCAACCTCCTCATGAAAGTTAATTGTCCCATAAACCTTTAGACTTAACACAACTTAGTCACACCATTATCTTTGCTCTTATATTTGAAGCTTATCCACCATTTGAAGATTTTTTCCAATGTGCAATAACATATGTCAATACTCCCATACTCTCAAGCTTCTATTGATATTTACATGCTTTGCTTAATTGTAGGTCTTTACCTTATTCTCTTGTCAATATGTCATCTTTATGTTAACTCAAGTGTCGAGCATCGATTAAGACTTGTTAACACTTGTATAATTCTTTCATTTGAATTTAGCGTGCTAATAAATCACCCTCACTAAAAGAACTTGAAGCCCTCATGTTGGCCCCTAAATTTTTTTCTTGATGAATAAGTATGATTTATATCAAATAAGAGATCTTTATGAAAGTTTGTGGAGTTAATTGTTATGTTGATTCTAGAAAGATTATATAATATAGGTTGATCTAATTAAAGTTTAAGGTTATAAGTATATTCAAGGGTAATTTTGGCAAGGCACTTAAGGATAAAGAACATAAGGCATATAAGGAAAGATTTGAATTAAGTTAGAGTTAATATGGTGTTTAAGAAGATTAAAGGAATTAGGAGGAAAATAAAAGAAGGGGCAAAATAGGAAGACCAAAGGAGAGGAAGGGTGTTTTTGGAAAGACAAGACTAAATATGGTCTTACATTAAGAGAAGGAGAAGATGTTAATTGGGGCATTCCAGAAGAAGCTAGATGTGTGGATGGAAAAAAAAAAGGAGAAAAGAGAGAGAAGCACAAAAAAGAGAAGAGAGAGAGAAAAAAAAGCAAACAAGCTAGGGTTTCAATTTTCTAAGCCTTCAAAATAGATTTTGAGGTTGTTCAAGAAGGGAAAAAGGTGGAGGAAGAGAAGAGCTTCCATTTGAGCTAAGGGTCTCTTCACTTGGTGAAGAATCAAGGAAATCAAGAAAGACAAAAGAAGCAAGGGATTAGGAGAGGATAGAGGAACAAGAGAAGAAGCATTTTTGAGCAAGTCTGTAAGCAAGGAAATCAAGGTGGGTACATGTTTATAATAGAGTAAATAAGTCACTACTGTTTTTCTTTAAATCAAAGAAGTTTACTGATTTCAATTGCATCATAAGTGTTGCATCTATTGCTTTTGAATGATTTGTAAAATCTGCTATATGTTTGCCAAATGAATTATGTTTATGTTTGATAAAAAGACTTCACAAATAATTTATGAAAAGATTCATGTTTATGAAATCAGTTTTCAAGAATGATTTTCAAGATATATATATCAAGTATATGAAAAGCAAGCTTTCAAAAAAGTGTCATTTTAGGTAACAAGTTTTTAAGTCATTAATTATATGTTATGTGGGTTTGTGGTAGTCCCCTAAGTTCCGTCACGTGCACGTTAACCAAGTTAAAGGCTTCTCCCGCCTGCTCGCTAGTGACATAGAGATCCTTCATGGACTCCTATAAGTTCACGGCTACACAAGACCCATATGGGAATTGTGTAGTATGTTCTGTTTTTGGATCCACCCAAACCATTTTGATGTGCTTATGTGCTCATGTTATGTTAGCAAGTTTGATGCATTCATGTTTTGTGACTTGTGGACTTTGGATAAAAGCCTAAGAAACATGTGTTCTATAAAATCAATGAAAATTTTCCATGACAAGAAATGGTTTCAAAAGTTTTTCTTATCTTTTTATTATAAACTGTTACCCACGAGCTTTTACGCTTACCCCCCTTTTTACCCCATCTTCAGGTGTTAGCTAAGAGATCAAGTGATCAAGAGCCTAAGGGAAATTCTCCAAATTGCTCAATTTGTATTTTGAGTTAATTTTGGAAAAGCACAATGTTATAATTGCATACCAAGTTTATTTATTTAAGGATTGTTGTAATTTGAGACTTTGAGATGATGTTGCAATGTGGTTTAGAATGCCATCAAACATTTGTAAAAACTTTGTTCTTTTGAGGTTAAGGAAATATGAATTGTGTATGGATGATATTGAGATAATCATCAGCTTGAACAGATGATTTTGAGCATAAATTGTGGATATATATATATATATATATACACACACACATACGCCTAAGTGAGATTCATGGGAAGGCAAGATAGGAATTATAATTGATCAAATATAGTTGGATGTGATGAGATAAATAAGTTGAGATTTGAGAGTTTAATAAAGTCAAATGGGTAGCTGAATGGTTATGTTCAGGACATTCCAAAGTTGCACCATGCAAATTTACAAGCCTTCCATAGGGTAAAAAATTGGTGTTATGAGTTAAGGGAAAAATTTGGATTGATCTAGTCAGAATTAGACCAATTTATCTTTAGAAAGTTATAGGTCTTTCTTTTATCTTTTGAACGATATATAGTATGAAATTTTTGGACCTCTGGATCGAAAGTTATGGTCCTTAGAAAGGGAAATGCTTAGGAGTATAAAGATGTATCGTCTATAAACATGTATTATCTGTGATGATGTCATTCGTCTTAAGAGATGCACCATCTGTAAAGATGTATCGTCTATAAAGACGAATCGTCTGTGATGATGTCATTTGTCTTAAGAGATGCATCGTTTGTAAAAACGTATCTCCTGTGATGACGTCATATTGTCTGTAATGACATCATTCGTCTTAAGAGATGCATTGTCTGCAAAGATGTATCGTCTGCAAAAACATATCATCTATGACGATGACATATCTTCTATGATGACGTCATATCGTCTATAGGGTTGTATCGTTTGTCAAGACGCATTGTCTTAAGTTAACTTTGCTTCATCTTAAGTTGACCCTGCTTCGTCTTAAGACTTGGGTATAGGTTTAATATGATTGAGGGCAACGTCTGAAGGAATAGAACTTTTTTATCTAGCATCTAAGATTCTCAATATCTAGATGGAAGTTGATCATAGAATGTTTGCTTTAGTATAAGAAAGATTTGGACGATATGGCCCGACACTATGATATTAGATAATGAAGATTAACCGAGGATGACCAATGGGTTAAATAGGAATAACCATGCATGGTATCAAAGCAAGAAGAGAATTCAATAATGGTTAAGGAAACCTAATTTAAATAAGTTCAATAATTATAATTTCGCAAGAGTTGAGTTCTAGAAACGGTGCCCAACATTTATGTTATCTGAGCAAGAGTTGGGTTTCAAATATAAGACCCAACATTTATGGTATCAAAGCACCAAAATTAGGATCTTACATAGGCATCTTTGATAATATGTATCAAGTTACATGTGTTTTGACGTGTTTTAGCATACAGCAGCAGCTAATCCTTAATCAAGACGCATATGTATGAGGTACACATGAAAAATTGTTAAGAGCTTGATCTGATAGAAATAGTAATAAGAGAATGATGATTTGGCAGAATGTAAGGAAAACATAAATTGCTATGATCTTAAGAAGATGAAATTGGAACCTAAGTGGTTGTTTGATGAA
>JANSVA010087483.1:0-11147 GCA_025504915.1 Erythroxylum reticulatum
CCTTTAATTAACTAATAATAATGTCATACAAATATTTACAACCAAAATAAATTGGCTGCAAGGGCATAAACTAACAACAACAACATAATGTGTGGTAGTTTTTTATATTTTATTAATGTCTAATCTTAATAGAGTAATGACAAGAATAATTTAGAGATAATATATAATGCAATATGAATATCCTAATTATAATCCCGTTATAATTTTATTTGCAATATATAATTATCCTATGGAATTTTTCATACACATCTAAATATGTTCAAGCTAAAGAATGTCTTTAAATTATTTTGCTAATAAACTACAACCAACTGATTGGATATTTAGGGCACAAGCCAACATAATCCTAAAATTGTGAGTTTAAAACTCTCAAAATTAGGATTCATAAGTTCATAATTTCGATAAACTTTCATGAGTAATATCTATTATCGTTTCAAAAGTTATTTTAATGGAAAAATTGTCAATTTAGACTTTAACATTTTTAATAAAATTCATTTTTCAATCTAAATGTTTTTTAACATGTAGAATAAACCATAAAATTATGAAAATATTTAATTTAAATCCTAGCTTAACATATCAAATAACCATTAAAAGAATTCTAGTATAGTTTTTTATTAATTATTCATGAATCCTCTTACCAAATGTGCATCCCGACAAGAAGGTCTTACGTAAACAACCACTTCTACTTCTTAGTTAGATGACACATTCCTACTTTCTATAATTGTTCCTTGGGAACATTTAGATTGAAATCATCTCAACCTACTTCAAGTTGGCTCTCTTAATTTTTTTGATCAACACTCTCGGTGTCATCATTGGGGTCACTTTTATTAGCGCCATTATTAAGTTCAAGTATATTCTTTTCTTCTCTCTTGCAAAATTGAACTTATTAACAACCATAATTTCTTCTTTTTTCCTTATTAAAATAAGGATTCTTTTTAGGTATTAGTTTAATAATTTCTAAAGAAAGATGTTTCATGCATACTTTTTACCAGTTGGGATTATTTGCATCATATTTGTAGTGTCATTTGGGTATTTACATTCATGAAATTAGTAACCACTAGCGAGAAGTCCCAACTTGGTTTTCCTTTTCTCTTTTGCATTTAAGCTCGCCAATTTGTTTGTCTTTACACCAATGATCATCAAGGTATTGCTATTCCCTTATCAAGATTTTCTTATCATTTTTTAGACATTGACCAATTAGAAATTGTAAGATTTACAATTGGGTTAAATCTTCTTCCTTCATTATTAGTGAAATTGAGGAATAAGCATGTCATTTTGTTATGCATGCATAAGATTTTTATTTTTCAAGTAGTGAAATATTTGAAGAAATTACATGGGGCACTTATTCATATCAATGTTAGATTAATTTAATAACCATAAGGTGTGACCCATATTGCTTGAATTGATTCTAATATGAGGTGGGTCCAAAATAATGGTTAGTGGACTTGTAAAGAAAATTAGAGTTATTAGAGTTTTATTATAATTAATAAAACATTTCCCTCTCCTGAAAGTTTAGTAACATTAATAGGTATCAAAGAAACATACATTCTTGCATCATTGGAAAGAGAACGAAGAAAGTAAGAAGTTAAGACTGAATAAAGCTTTTACGTAGAGAAGGTATTTGAGATTAAAAAGAAATTACACATATTGAGCATGAATCAAGGTTAGTATTTCTTGCTTTTGTTTATAGCATGAATCTTATCATTTGAAAGTGTTGAATCTATCGTATCTTAGATTATTTTGGGTGAATCCTATAGTTGAATTATTGTCAAGAATTATATAATATCAAAGTTACATATGGTATTAGAGCTTTTCTATAACACTGTGATTTGCATTAAAGTTAATATTGGGATTCATTGTAGCCTTTAACATTGCTTAAGGTTAAGAAAATTATTTATTATTTCCACTGTAATATGAATTAGTGCCTGTTTGGATGGGCTTATTTCAGTAGAGCTTTTGTCAGAAGAGCTTTTGTTAGTAGAGCTTTTCTAAGAAATCATTTGACTATTTGGCTGTCATTTAAAAAAAGAGCTTCATATAATATACTGTTTGGCAACAGAAAAATAAAAGGCAATTTTAATTTTAACTATATTTTATATTTTAATAAAAATTATTTAAAATATAAATATTATTTAAAATATATTAAATAATATGCAAAACACAATATATTAATTATTATATAATTTTAAACCATATAAAACATAAATAAAAATATATCTAACCAAATCTTTTATATGAATTATAATATAAGTAAAACTCATATAAAAAATAAATATTAAAACATATTAAAAAAGTCAAATAATATTATATAAATCTTAAAATAAACGTGAAAATGTATATGTGGGTGTTGTAGGAATTATTTGTAAAACATAAAAATAAAAGGGACTAAAAAATAGGCTCATTATTGATCTGAAAAATTTACCTGAAAAGGTGCTTTTTTGGAAAGCTCCAAATTTGAACTTCACAAAAAGCTGTATTTTAGTTTCCAGAAAAGTCGTTTCTATAAAAAAGTACTTTTGGATTTTATATTCAAACACTCAATTTTCTTAAAAACCGCTTTTGCAGTGGGAAAAAGTGCTTATTCACCCTCCAAAAGCTGAACCAAACAAGCACTTAATTGATTGAACGATCCCTTTATAATAAAAGTCAGGGATTGCAAAAGCTATAAGGTTACTATCTTACGCATATCTGTTTGTATTTGAATTGAGATGGGATTCGCAAACAAATACAAACTGAAAGGCTTGTTTCCTAAAGACTCTAGTGGGACCATAATGTCATATTTGTGGGACCTATCATTGAATAGCTTTAGGTTTATACCATATAGTTATAAGGAATAAATTGTTTATATTTCAAGCTTCTGGAAAAATATGATGTGTGGGGCCTGTCATTAAAAATCTTTATATTTGTAGTTATAAACTATCCTTTGTTGGGGTTAACATGTTTTCTGTTTGAAGAAAGCAAAAGGTTAACAAAAGGTAAATTAAGTTGTTTTTGTGGGACCCATATTAAAGGCCTTGGATTTGTATTTGCATTAATCGTTTACTACAATATGCATGAATTCTAAAAAATCGAAAGAATTGGTGTTAAGTACTTACATGCATTAATTTTGGTTTGACCTTTTAAGTTTTGAAAGAATAAAGCTTAAGAGAAGGTTGAGCCAAACTTGAATTTATGCTTTGTAAATGTGTGTGAGTGTGGATGGATACTGGGCTAAAAATTTTGATTCCTTTTGAAAATAAAAGATTGAATATGTTTTGGTTCCCTGCATGTTAAAGAACGTGTGGACGAAGTGACTTATTCATTGAAAAGTCAAAAAAGGCTTAAATGGTTTTTCAACAATATAGTTAAATTTTAAATTTTCTTTTTTACTTAAGTAAATGTTTCCTGTATAGAAAGCATGTTAGTCACCAAAGTTACCTTGTTTGGAAAGACATTTTGACATTTAGTTATGCATTTTTTTCAATTGTTCATATTATATGATGCTAATAAATGACATAAAAGATGAACTCAACAATTGAAATTATTAATTATAATACTAAGAGATTACCCAAAGGTGGATCATTACTTATAATTAATAACATTAAAGAGATTTATCGATCTACTTAGTAAATATATTTGTATATCCAAAGATAACATGCATACTAACTTGAGTATAATTGACTATCTATTAAAGTGTGTATATATATTGTTGGCATCATTACGGATTAAGTATACGTATATAATTATTTACCAAAATGTAAACTTAAATATATATATTAAAATTTATTATTGTTTGAATCCATTAATTGTACTCAAAGCATTAATGTGTGAGTTTTGTTTTTACATTTGTAGTTCCTAATAATTTGTTAGCTGTGAGCAATGGTCTGATCATGATCAATAGGCTAAACTATGATGATTGGTCTGAGCAAATCCAATTTCAGTTGGGTATTATGGATAAGGACTTGGCATTACTTGCAGAGAAGTCTACAACCATTACTGAAACTAGTACACAAGCTGAAAAGACATTTTGAGGGTTGGGAAAAGTCTAATAGGTTAAGTCTAAACTTGATGCAATTAACAATAGCTGAAAATGTTAAGCCTTCAATGCCTCATATGACCAATGCAAGGGAATTCATGATGAAAACCAAAGAGTACTCACAATTAGACATAGCTGGCAAGTCTATTATAGGAAGCTTAATGAGTGAATTGACGACCAAGAAGTTTGACTGGTCTCAACCTATCCATGATCATGTGACAGGTATGTCAAATTTGGCTACAAAGCTTAAATCAATGAGCATGGATGTAAGTAAATCCTTCATAATACAATTCATCATTAGCTCACTTCCTCCTAAATTTGATCATTTCTAAGTGAATTACAACACTTTGAAGGAGAAATAGAACTTTTTAAGAAATCAAGGCCATGTTGGTGCAAAAGGAAGGGAGATTAAAGAAAATAAAAGAACAATATATTCATCTTACAATACACAAAGAAGCTGGCATTAGAAAGGGAAAGCTAGGAAAGAAGAACAGCAAGAAGGACAAAGCCCCAATGAAGGTTAATGAGGGTCAAATCCATAAAGAACAACGTTGTTTTTTCTACGAGAAAGCTGGTCACCTTAAGAAATATTGTACTAAGAGAAAGGCTTGGTTCGAAAAGAAAGATAAGTACTATGTTTCAGTATGTTTTGAATCAAATCTTATTAAGGACTCCAATAATACCTAGTAGTTAGATTCGCGTGCAACTACTCATGTATCACATATGATGCAGAGATTCCTTTCGATCTAAGCCATAAACAAAACTAAAAAATTCTTGTACATGGGTAACAGAATGAAGGCACGAATAGAAGGAATTGGGACGTGCAGATTGATTTTAGACACTAGTTGTATCTAGCTCTTGAAAAATGCCTTTATGTTCTTGAATGTGCTAGAAATGTAGTTTCTATTAGTAAGATAGGTTTTAATTTTAATGTTGGAAATGGTGTTTTTTCTTTGTATAAACGACAGTATTATTTGGATATGGTACATTAATGGATGGTTTATATCGTTTCAACCTTGATGTTAATTATTTTGAATCCTTGTTTCATGTTGAACATAATATTGATAATAAATGTAGTGTATATAATAAATACTCTACTTACTTATGGCATCAAAGGTTCGGTCATATATCTAGAGAGAGGGTGATGAGGTTAGTAAATAGTGAGATTTTACTTTAATTAGATTTTACTGACTGGGATGTATGTGTGGATTGCATTAATGACAAGTAAATCAAACATATATCTAAAAGTTCAGCCATAAGAAATGTTGAGTTACTTAAATTAATACACACTTACATATATAGTCCATTTCATGTTCCATCTTGAAACAGTGAAAAGTATTTTATCACCTTTATTAATAACTATTCATGTTATTGTTATCTCTATTTACTACGTGAAAAGTCTTAATCAGTGGACACTCGAGAGGTATTCATTAATAAGGTAGAAAGGCAGTTAGATACAAAAGTTAAAGTCATAAGGTCTGATAGAGGTAGTGAATATTATGGTAAATATAATGAGAATGGATAGTGTTCAAGTCCATTTGCAAAATTTCTTCAAAGTTGGGGCATTTATGCACTATATACAATGCTCGATACACCACAACAGAATGGTGTAGCTGAAAGGCAGGATCATATTCTTATAGATATGGTTAGTAGTATGTTAAGTTACACGATTGTACCTTTATCTTAATGGATATATACATTAAATACAGCTACATATCTATTTAATAGGGTTCTTAGTAAAATAATTCCTATGACACCTTATAAATTATGGACAAGTAGGAAACCTAGCTTAAGACATCTACATGTTTAGGGTTGCCCTGTAGAAATAAGGATTTATAATCTCACAAAAGGAAACTTGATGTAAGAACCATTAGTGGTTACTTCATCAGTTATCTAGAAAAGTCCAAAGGACAAATATTTTATTGTCCTAACTGTGGTACAAGAATAGTTGAGTTAAGCAATGCTAGGTTCATTAAAAATGGACGATCAGTGGGAGTGGGGAACTACGAAAGGTGGATATTTAAGAGATTTAGGCGGAAAATCCTTCACCCAGTGTCTCTTCTCAAGTTGTTGTTCCTCTTGTTGTATCACAATCACGCAATATAACAGAGCAATAAGTTTATATTCTAAACCCACAAGAAGAGAATGTCAATAATGAACCAGAAAATAATGTGCAAGTCACAAATGATCAAGTGATAGCACAAGAAATAGCATTGCAAAGGTCTAGAAGAGAGAAAAGACTAGCTATATCAGAAGACTATGTGGTGTATTCACTTGAGCACGAGTGTGACTTGAGCACTGATAAGGATCCAGCCTCATTTAAAGAAGCCATGAAATGTAATAATTTTGAAAATTGGCTAAATGTTATGACAGAAGAGTTAAAGTCTAAGGATGATAATCAAGTATGAGAACTAGTTGATTTACCTAAAGGCTCAAAGCAAATGGGCAGTAAATGGGTCTTTAAGATCAAAAGGGACTCGAAAGGTAACATTAAAAGGTACAAAGTTAGACTTGTAGCTAAAGGTTATACTTAAAAGAATGACATTGACTTTAAAGAGACATTCTCTTTAGTTTTAAATAAGAAAATCCTAGTTAACGAATAAAAAAAGTAGGAGCATGTCAGACAATAAAGCCTTTTAAATAACAGGAGCTTGTTAGGTGATAGCAGCCTTTTGTGGGATAGATACCTGCTTAAACGAAAGTAACCTACTAAATGATAAGTCGTGTTAAAACAATTTAAAAACAGAAGGTGCATGTTAAAATTGCAATTAAACTCTTACAAGTTGAAAGCAGTAGGAGTCTCTTACTAAAAAGAACACACATACTTCAAAAATTTTAAAGTTAAAGAGAGAAAAAAGGACGCAGTCGATTTATACTAATTCGGCTAACAATTAAGCTTACGTCTAGTTCCTAAGTATCCAACTTGAGTATTTCACTATAAGAATCTGAATAGTAAATTTGATCAGCCTCTCTAAGCTCACAAGTACATATTTTTGAAGGTTCTCTAACTTTCTACACTCGAAGTATATAACAAGCTTCTATAAGCTTATAGAAAAATAAAATGTAAAATTAAAAGGAAGTTCTCAAATAACAATTTCTCTCTTGATATAGTGATTTTACTTTCTAAGGCACAATAAGAACGATATGACTATCAAGAATATAGATACTGCCCAAATGTTTCGAAATTTTGAGTATGTTCGTTACTTCATAAGTTTTATTGCTCTTCTCTAAATAGTCAATTTCTTCAACTATCCGTTACTTCCTCTTAATTATGAGTTGACTTTAAATTTTCAATATCATCTCTGTAGGAATAAAAATTTCTAGATCCTAGATCTTAATAAAGAATGTCTACTAAGAAGGTTTCTACAAGAAAGGAAGTAATTTCTTATGATTTTTTTTAGAATTAGATCATTAATTATACAACAAAATAAATCCAATTTAAATTTTGAAATATTATATAGTTTTGAACTAACAAACTTATAATAAAGAGATTTAACAAAGTTAATATATTTGTTAGATCTTTAAGGAAGAACATAAATACATACTTTTATATGTCCCGTTAAGAAATGCTCGCGTTAAGAAAGATGTAAAAAGATGACCGAAAGCTCTCTTTTTTTGAGAAAAAAGATGATCAAAAGTTACTGTGACAATGTAACTTATTGGAGAATTCAAACATAAGAAACGTAATATCAAAGGCGACGGCGCCTAATTCACATTGAGGTGACATGAAATGCCTTACAAGCCAAAATCCAAAAACCATGAACAAAAGCTGATATTTATCTTCATGTCCATCATACATTGACGAAAAAGAAGCTGCAAAACCACGGATTAAATGAATTAGTTAGTCTCCCTTTAAAAAAAATAAATAAGTGGAAACATAGATTACAACGTGTTCGTACAATTAGGGTCTGTTTAGTCGAAGAATTTATAATAGAATGAGAAAGAATGTAACACAATTTTATCATTTGAAAGGAGTTTTTATAATGAAATGGGATAAAAGTAGAGGGTTTCATATTACACTCCATTCTATCCTAAACAATCAAAATGAAAAACTTTCAATTCAGAGAGTTTAGGATGAAACGTAAACTAATAAATATACATTACCTAATATACTCTCAATAATTTTTCATAATGTCAATTATTTCTTACCCTACCTTAATAATAACCAACCAACACAATAATATTTTTATATAATTCACAATAAATTGTATATAATTAATAATAAGATAGTAAAATTTTTATTAATAAAAATAAAAATATATTTAAAAACTTATTCTTTAATTATTTGTTACACTGCTGTGACATATTTTTGTTAAGTCACAAATATATTTCTATATAAATAAATTGTTTTTAAATTTAAATCAAATAGAATAGAATAATATTTAATATAATAAATTTTATTATATAATTAATAATAATATTTTTATATAATTAATAATAAATTGTATATAATTAATAACAAAATAGTGAATTTTTATTAATGAAAAATAAAAATATAAAAAAATTATTGTTCAAGTCACAACCTTAACTTTAATTATTTGTCACAGAACAAGTCACAACCGTGACATGTTTTCCATAAGTCACAAGTTTTTGCTATTTTAAAACCATAACATTCGATTGTAGTTGCATTTTCGTTTATAGGTTATGTGAGAATGTTATATAAAGTTATAATAGTTATTTATCATATATTACATTCCTTTCCATAAATCTTCCAAATAATATTTCATTACATTACATTATGAATCATTCCACCTTCCCCAAACAATTTTTCATTATATCATATTTTATTCTATCATAAATCATTATTTTCTGTTTCATTCCTATTTATTACATTCCATTAATTAAAATCCAATCAAACAAACTCTAATTATATAAACAAAAAAGTTTAGATCTATCGTTGTTAACTGTTATCCATCCATCTTTCGCTGTTATGAATATTTCTTAACAAATTTGCATTGTTCAACCCAACTATTGGATTAACTTTGACTATAGGTACTATTTAATTTTTATAAAATTTAAATAAATCTCAATTTTTTTAATCTTTATGATTTAATATTTGAAGGTAATACTTGTTTAAAAAAGCTTCATTAATTTTATTTTAATAAGAATTAATTTTTTAATATTTAATATAAATAAAATTAATATATTAACATCAAATGTTCATGATTTACACATCAAAATTAAGATTTTTAGAATTAGTTCATATTTTTATTATTTAATCATAAATATAGATCTTGTTTAATAAATGACTGATCAGCTATTTTTTAGCAGACCGAGAGATATTTGACTGTTTGACCATTTAAAACAATTGATAATTATATTTAATCGATCGGGTTGGCGGATTGAATTTAATCCGTTGTTATTGAAAATGCTCCTACGATGAGCGTTTTATTCTAGCAGCTAAGAAGTTAAGGGACGAAAAGATAATTGTGCTTAAAAGTTATTACAAATTATTCAAGTTGTCATATTTTATTATTGCTTTCCCTTTAACAAATACTAATACCTTAAACTTGATTAATATGGAAAAAGAAAGTAGAAATAGTAGTAATAATAATTTTTTATTTTTATTTTATAATAATAACTATTATTATTATTATTATTATATATTTTATGTTTTTTATTAGAATTATAAAAATTAATTTTGTGAAATTAAATATCTAAAATTTAAATTCTTATATATATTCATAAAAATACTAAAATATAATACTCATGTTCTTATAAATTTTTTAAGTTACGTTCTTATAAACTATTTTATATATAAACAGTTAATACTAAATAATTAATTTTATCAAATATCTTTAAATAATCAATTGATGTTATTTGCTGGTCAAATTAGCTATCGCTTATACTTTACCTTTTAATTTTAATATTATTAATACATTTTGTTGTAAGAATTTTTTTTCATAATCCGCTAGTGAAACTTATACTGAGAGATATTAACTAGATACATCCGAACTTAATAAAATTCGCATTTCAATTGTATAACTTCTTTTCTATTTATTAAATCCTAAAACTACTCAAAAACATATCAAGTAGATTCTAAACGTTAGATTCTTTGAAGTATATTAATATTTGACTGAATTTTATCTCATCCTATATGTATTTTTCCCTTTATAGTATTTAAATAAAATAATTAGAAAATAATAACATGTCTTATGATAGATTATTTAATTAAAGTTTGCATGCTTTATTTAAAATATTAATCTAAGAGATCAGGATTTTTTATTTTTACAATTTTACAATTATTTCTACACAAGTAAGGTCACAATGTTTCATTATTAAATATCTTTGCATGCTTATTAATATAAAAATATAATTTTCTAAAATTCATAAAATTGAATATAATTTTATAATAAAATAATATGATTTGATATTCTCCAAATACACAATATTATTAATCACAAATAAAATTTATTAATTTTTATGTCATTGTTAAGGAATATAGAAAATTTGGAAGAAGAATTTGACAAACTTTATTAGTTTGTAAGTTCTTTATTTCACAAGAATTTTTTAAAAGAAAAGGGCGATTACAAAATATTAAAAGTTGCCTATATTTTGACTATTCTAGGGATTGTAATGATAAGAACTAGCTTAAAATAATTCTATAGTAAAAATAATAATTTAAAATATTAAAATATATAATTATCTTATTTTTATATGATTTTATTAAATTTTTAATAAATTAAATTTCAAGTGAATAATTATACAATGGTAACTGTTACCATGTTTGAGTGAATTATACGTAGGTAATTATTCCTATATTTGAGTGAATAGAGATGCCAATAATTGACATTGTTAAATATGTCAGGTACACACAAGTTGGTTCTTAATGTTTTATAGGTCCTCATCAAAGTAAAAATAAGGGACCCCAACAAATTGATGGCCCTAGACAAAGTGAAAAAGGACCTTAATAAATCTGCAATATATAAGTTATATATTGTATATTGTTAATAATGTACAAGTTATATAAATCGGCAATATATAATTCATAATTTAATTTAAGTTATAATTTAAATAAATTTAACAATAACATGAATATATTACCAAATAAAAATGAAAAAAATATTTATACTTATTTCTTAGAAAAATATAAAGAGTTCAAATAAGCAACCTCAGAGTAGGAATATCATATCCA
>JANSVA010087523.1:0-11145 GCA_025504915.1 Erythroxylum reticulatum
CCACCCATCTGCCATAATTGTACAACCTGTTTTAGCCCAAATTTTCCAATTTTTATCAACAAGTAGCTGACATTCTCTCTTACAATCTACTAACAAATTAACCCTCAAATCATAATATGATGGACCTTTAGTCCCAGGCCTAATAGCAGCAATTGCATCCAAAGCTTCTTGAAAGTAAGGAGATTGAATTGCATTGAAAGGAATACAAGAATAAAAAATCCATCTAGCAATTGCAATATGTGCCTTTTGAATTGCTTCCTTACTAGATAATACACTTCTCAAACTTGGTTGAGATCCTGTAGTTGTCTTTGGAGCAAAATATGAATATCTTTCTATATCAACGACTTTCCTTTTCTCTTTGCGTTTACCAAGTGGTTCTCTTAGTTGAACACGTTTGTTGTAGTTCTTGAATTTCCTCTTGAGATTCAGGTTGATCACTATATGCTTCATTCAAATCCTCATTTTGCTTCTTTTGTTACACTTGCCTTAGTGACTTCAACATTTTTTGATGGACATCATGACTAACCTTTTTACAAGAACTTATTTGACTAGGTATACCAGCAAGATGTTGTTTCATCCTGTTTATGCCACCTCCCTAAAAACCAATGAGCAATGTAGACAAATAAATATATTATAGCACCCTCTTTATGCAAATAAAAATGCTCCCATGCAGGATCGGTTTTTCGACAATGTGGATTAACTGAGTTCGCTGTGGATTACTGTCTGGATGATTGTGTGTTGGGATTAGGAGTATTCGAATCATTTAAAGAACTAATCTCATTAGGAATATCCATGTTTCTAAATTCTGAACTTCCTATAATATTGGTTTTTGCACTTTGCACGTAGGAAAGGGACTCTGCATAACACAAGTTTGTCAAGACTAGTCTAGTAGATAAAAAGAATAATAGTGAAGACTGAAAAGTTAAGTCAAAAGAGAAATGAAAGATATTTTTAAGAATTATTAATCAAATTCAAAGCTTGAATATAGAAACAAATGCAATAAAGTTTAGAGATCTTCTGGGGAAGCACAGTAAACTGAACAAAATAACTTGGGAAGAAGTAGCTATGTTTGTTTTACCTCACAGCAATGTAGGTACCTCTACAAACACACTTTATTCTTTTCACTGAGTTTTTAAGGCATTATTTTATGAAAAAAGGGTAATGGATCTTTGTTCGCAGATAGCAGATAATTTGAAGCAAAGTACGACCGTCCCTTTTAGATAAGCAACCTTGGAAATTTTTGATCCTTTAAAAGCACTCTGCAAGTCTAATAAAGCTAAAGTCTCTTACCAAAAAAAAAAGGCTAAAGTCTTTCTTATGGTGGGCCATGATCATTGACTCTTCTTTTAGCAAGGATTTGCTTTAACAAGTACTGCAAAAGTCCCATTTGCTTTAACCTTTTGTTTTATACGGAATCATATAAACTAATAATTTCACATATAATAAACTTAAATCTTTATCATGGTAGGCTCCACAGGCATGATTACGAATTGCTTGCAAAGATGAGAACATATCCCAAAAGAAACGAATGAAGCACAGGAAAAATAAAAGACTCAAACTTTTTAAGAGACAGAGAGAGACGTGAGAGAGAGACCTAAATAGAGCGAACAGTGGCAGTGGGTAAGATGAGGCTTGAGAGAGCGGCGGTGTTTTCCTTCTCAAGCGGTGGTGTCTTCTATTGTATTCTACTTTTGCTTTAACCTTACATGGATCGGTCAGTTTTCTCTTATACCGGTTCACTGGTTTTTACCGGTCCGACCGTAAAATAAATTGGCCAACTACTCACAAAAAATAAGGGTTAAATCAGATCGTTTTATGCTCAGGTCACTGATTTTTCGATCCGACCAGTCGGTTCGGTTCGGTTTTAAAACATTGCTTTTCACGTTACAACTTGTCTTTACGTTCACTATAACGTATAATAGGATAAAATAAATACAGGTGAATGAAAAGTTAGAAGTGGTTAGGTGACTAAACAGTGACCCCGGTAAGCACCGCTAGAATTTTAATTTGCAACTTAAGAACATGAATGCATAAATCACCACAGCTGCAGAGTATGAGCTAAGGACCAAGATTGGTGGAGCAAAAAATGAGGTGGCCACCACTATAAATATGCTACCTTTAAGATTTAGTCAGCTTCTACTTGATTACTCTTAAGATTTGTGGCATTTCATGTATAATTTCAAAGACTTGAATTAAATGGATGGGTTGTCGTCTCATTAGGGGAGTTGTTAACAATTTTATTTCAACGCAACGTTAAATCCCTTAAATGAATGATAATAAAGGCATCAAATGGGAGGTGTAAGTGTAATCATTTCGATAAAAAAAAAAGAGTACACTTATATGGCACTTGAAACTTATGAGAGTGGAGATTGATGAAGAATGTTGGGTAATTAAATGATGGATCTTGGAATTCCTTACAAACATAGCATTTTGTGTTGAACAAATTAAATGGCTCTTACACATCCCTCTTTCTTGTTGGTGGATTTCTATCTTCAATTTTTTAAAATGCTTCACTTCTATTTTTTCTTCGCAAGTTCAGTGTCCATTTTACAATAATGCTTATACAAAATCATAAATTATACACCTTCAAAATAAATTATTAAATAAATATATATTAATCTAAAAATTTATATTAAAAGACCAAAATTATGTGTTTTGAGTTAGAGATATATTCCATTTTTTGAGTTACAAAGGATCCTAAGGCAGACATAGTATTGTGTTGAATGATGATAATGAGAACCTTTTGCACTGCCAACCCAAGCACCACACGTTAATCACTTTCCTAATCATACCCCAACTCCCAGCGTGTCCATGTCTCAAAATGTTTTAAAATGTGATTGAAAATTTAATATTTATCATAGGGATTACGATTTTATCATCTTAATGAAGTAGATTAAGATATTTATGTAGTAGATTAGGATGAGATAGGAACAATTGCTCCTTTATGTTTCTTTCTTTTTGGTAAAAGCATGGGAATAATCATTATGAGACTATGGTCACTTAGTGCTTGCTTGTTTGATATAAAATGATCTAATTTGGGTTCCTACTGTTATTGTGTTTATTAATTAGATGAAATGGTCATCTAGATGCACAGTGGGAAAGTGAGAATACAGGAGATGCTAGAATGTTCTCAGTTACATGTAATCATATTGTATCACAAAATATGTTCTCTCACAACGCAGAGCCTCGTCCTGGAAATTTTATCCAGAGTAATCATGCACTCAAAGCAAAGCCCCCTCACTTTGTCAAATTTCCAACATGCTCTTTGTACCAATAAGTTGATATCAAGAGTCAAGTGTCCTAGATTTTCTCACAAATGTCAATGTCTATGATGTTATAGGCATTTTTTTGTTGTTTTTGGTATATTAACATGTTGTCCTGACGTAGTCTGATGCTTTTAAACCTTTCTTCTTTATTAATAAATGATTGGCCTTGATTTAACGATATGTAGAATAATTAAAATAATGAAAATACAAACTTAATCATTTCTCTCTAATTGTTAAAACCAAAAGATATATATAATTAGTAAAATATTAGGAGTAATAATCGAGTTAATGGCATCGTCATTTTGCTTCATATAACTTCTATATATTTTTGCTTCGTCCTATTTTGTTAATAGACTTAGCTCTCAGCTTAGAACCATTGCGATACCGATTGAACCCAAGTTTCTTATATAAATTGGTGACATTTTTATGGTTTTTATTACACTTCTTGGCTCTTATTTTCAAATGTTATGCTTAATTTGACTCTTGAGTGCTTGCCTTTATTTTATGTAGTTTGTGAGTAAAATTGTCACAAGTAATTAGTAATTGCACTAAATTAATTTCTTGAACAATTGATTCTGCAACTACCATTTGTTATTGTAGGAGACTCAAAGAAGTATAGACAAGGAGTGAAGGCTGAAAATGATAAGTCAATAAGTTAACAAGGCAATAGAAAGTTCGTCATTCAATAAGTCAACAAGGCAATAGAAAGTTCGTCACGACGAACTCATCCTATTACCGTGGTGAAGTATGAAGAATTCACAAAGAGACCTTTTGGGAAAATTTTGCTGTGGTGTGAAGCCCACGTCGTCGCGGCGAAGAAACCAAAAACTTCAAGAAAAACCTTCCGAGAAAAGTTTGTCGCGGCAAAGTCATACTGTTGCTGCAGCGAACCTTCAAATACTCAAACCATTTTTGAAAGTTTTGCCCATTATACAACCTGATCCATCAACCCATATTCGAAAAAATACCTATGTTAGGTGATCTTAACAGCATCAGAGGGAGCTGGCACTTCAAAAAAGAAAGAAACACCACATCCTTCGACTCCTCTACCATCGGATCACCATCTCCACGCAATACACCACCATTTTCTTTCATTTTTTTCACCGTCAGTAGCTACCATGGATGCTTTCAACGGGTTCTCAGTTATGAGGTCTCTTGGAGCTATGCGTGGCTAGGCACCTCTCTTCTCTTGAAGAGGTAGCCTTGAGGTCAATAGGCTTAAAAGGGGAGTAGATTAATCTATGTTTGGCTATGAATTATGAACTCCTAGATTTAGGAATTGTTATTTTTAGTTGAATATTCTTGATTAGAGTTTAATTAAGTGTTGGAAATTCAATTGTTATTGGGATTTGTTGATGTAGAACTTTGAGCTTAAATATATGAGGTCTTATATATGTCTATTTGTGATCTTGTTGAATCTCTTTTGTCTTGTATAGTTGTGTTTGATATTGAGTTGATTTGAGATCCCAAAATGACTTATTGCATTGACTTACCCACTGCACACACTAAGGGCATTCAATAAGGTCTTAAGAAATGGAGTTCATTGATTTAGACTTTGGACTTAAAGATTTCTTTAAGGTTTATCATTTGAAACTTAGTGAATTCTACCTCCATCAAAAATTGATTTCGAACTATGAAAGCCAAGTTCATTTTCAAGAGGATTCTATCACCATTTGATCATTGACTTTATTTTTCCGATTTCTATTCCCAAAATCCAAAAACATTTTTTACACATTTTTCTTACAATTCATTTAATTTTGTTAAGATTTCCAAAGATCAAAACCCCCTTCCTTAATAATTTAACTTGCATTTAATGACATATAGGCTAGCTTAGATCCATTCAATTAGGTTCTGATTAAGTGAGATGACCTGAGGTTGCATTCTATATTGCAATCCTTGGAATTAATTTTTTTGATTTGACCTCCAAGGGTAAGAACAAAATGGCTCGAATCAAAATGGCACAGTTATCGGGGAACCAAGTAATTGGTTCTCTAGGTTAGCTTTTGTCATTTTTTCTGCTAAATGAGGTTAGGAACCTTTGTTTAGACTACATTCTAGATAGTTAGGTTTAATACTTGTCAATAGTATAGGATTTCATTTTCTTGGCATAGAATCAAATTTTGAAAACACAAAACAAGGCATACTAAACTTTCTGCACTTTTCGTACTTAGCATTTTCTTGCACCCACATAGTTTGAACATTTCTTTTATTGCTTTTTCATACATACATACTTTACTTGCATACATACTCTCACACATACTTTTACACATACTTTAACACACCTATACACTTGCATCCATCGCATCTCACCTTTTATTTGACTTTATGTGCTTGCAAGTAAATTTTGTTACATTTTATTTTCATTTGAATTGTTCTCGTGCATGCCTCAGAAAGCTAAACTTTTTCCTTTCCAACCTGAAATTGAGAGACGTTTGAGGAAGATTAGGAAGGAGAACAAAGAAAAAGAGAGAAGTAAGGTAGTTATTGAAGAAGAGTCTAGTGAGCCAAGTAGTGAGGGCGATTCATTAGAAAGAGTGATAATGGCTGAAAACCCAGCTTTCCTGCAAAACCCTAACTTTCATGCTAACCAACCTAGGAATGATGATAATGGAGGAAATGAGGAGCATGAGCGAGTTGGGGAGAATAATGGAAATTAAAGAAGAAGGAACATTATGGAAGTAACTACCTCTGATGTTAATTATGATCCATTTACTGCTGCTTGTCTTAATTTTGATGTGAATTTTAAAGTTAAAGGATTACTCATTAACCCTCTTCCTAAATTTCATAGCTTGACAGGAGAGGATCCCTACATGCATTTGCAATCTTCATCCATGATCTGTAAGAGTATGAAGCCATGGGAGCTTCGCTTGATCAAGTACTATGGAAGGTTTTTCACCTATCACTGGAGGGAAAAGCAAGGGAGTGGTACATGAGCCTCCCCAGGCATATGGCGAATGCCTACCATTGTTAGGCCAATCCGAGGAAGGCCTTCTTAGAGAAATATTTTCCAGCCTCCAGAACTTCATCAATGAGGAAGGAGATATATTTGGCGCATCTGGATTATGATGAGTCACTTTATGACTATTGGAAACACTTCCAAGATCTGCTGTCCAGATGTCCCCCGCACCAGATACCTGATGAGCAGCTAGTGCAATATTTTTATGATGGGCTAAAAAGTGAAGATAAAAGGTATGTTAGATGGGCATTAGGAGGTTCCTTCATTGATCTTACAGATGCAGAGGCATGGGATTTGATAAAGAAGATGGCTTTGAATCATCAACAGTACAGTGTGAGAGATATCAGAGGTGTACATAAGTTGGGAGCTTCAACATCCCAATCCAAAAGAATGTAGAGTTTGGAGTCTAAAGTTGTCTTTTTGGAGAGCAGAATAACTTCACAGTTGTCCATCAACATTACAAAAGTGAAAAACATGAACGTGCATCACCTGACATCTTCTATGGATCTTACTGCACATAGTTATGATACTTATGGGTCAGTGATGCACATATCTAGTGTTTACCCCGGTTGGTATAAAAAGGTATCTACAGTATATCAGGGTTAGACCAATCAAAAATGGGACCCTTATTCGAACACTTAAAATAAGGTATGGAAGGTGAACCTTAGGTTTAGTTGGAGGAATGAAGAAGGAAGGGGCCCAAACAGATTTTAACAAGGGGGAGGAGCTGGCACTTCTACTAACCAGTTCCCTAACCAACAGCAGGCCCTGACTGTCGTACTAAATGAGGACACTAACCAACTTCTGCACAATATGATGGCTTTGATGAAGGAAGAAAGGACTTCGAACAATAGCCAATTCAATGCAATATCCAATCTCATTCAACATGATTCATCTAAGACCACTTCTCAGTTTAATGCTCTAAAAAAGAGAATAAAGCAATGGGAGACGAAAGTTGAGAATATCAATTCCTATGTCACCCAATTGTCTAACAACATGAGTAAGAATCAAGCGAGAAGTAGTGGAGCTATCCCCTTAAATACCATTACGAACCCCAAAACCTTGAATGACATAGCTCTCTGCAGTGGGAAACAATTAAGGTTTGAAAATGAAAATGAGGAAGAAGATGAAAAGGGGAATGAGAGTGGAGAATTGCCTTCATCAACTGAGAGAGTTAAGAAGTCCGAAAGTTTAAAAGAAAGAGCACTCTTGACTGGAAAGGAGTTCAAATAATCGAGGAGTAAGGAAGAAAATTCAGAGAACACTCAGGAATTAAGCAAGCAAGGAATCTAGGAAGCAACCGATGAAGAGGTAAGTATAAAAGACCTTCTTTTTCCAAATTCATATTTTCTTAGCAAAAGGATGAATGATTTTAAACATGAGAAAGATGTCATTGACTTATTTGGGAAAGTAGAAGTCAACAGCCCTTTGCTTGATCTAGTGAAAAGGGTTTCTGCATATGCTAAATGTATTACGGACTTGTGTGCAAACAAAAGAAAGTTTAGACCTAATGAAAGAGTACAAGTCAGCTTAAATGTGTTTGCACTTTGCAAACCCCAAATACCTATTAAGTGCTAAGACCCTGGATCTTTCACCATCACTTGCATTTAAGCTGACTTTGCAAACCCCAAATACCCATTAAGTGCTAAGACCCTAGATCTTTCACCATCACATGCACAATAGGAAAAGTTACTATAGGAAGGGCCTTCCTAGATCTAAGGGTGGCAATCAATGTGATGCCTAAGTCTATTTATATAACATTAGGAGTTAAGAGTCTAAAGCCTACATCTGTAGTATTACAATTGGTTGATAGATCTCTTAGGCATCCAGTGGGCTTCATAGAGAAAATTTTGGTCCAGGTAAAAGGTTTGGTCTTTCCAGCTGATTTTTATTTACTTCACATGTCTTTTAAAGTTGTGCAGGACACTACGTTAATTCTTAGTAGACCTTTCTTAAGGACTGTTAGTACTATGATTAGTATGAAAAAACGTACTATCACTATGGATGTTGGAGATCAACAAGCGAGTTTTAACATGTATGAAGCTATGAAACACCCCCATGAGGATTATTCGCTCTTGGGAGTTAATATGGTCAATATTGCTATTAATGACACTTGTTCTAATTTTGAATTCAAAGAGGATTTCTTTGATTCTTAGTTGCATTCAATTGATTTTTCTAAATTCTATATGATTTTGACATCTTCTCTTATCAAAGATAATCCCCATCAGGAAAGGTTTTCTATTTTCTTAGGTGATTTCCGCATCACGAAGACTAACATGGATGAGGAAATAGCTGAAGGAATTGTACCTCAACAAAAGTGTCTGATTGAAGGGATGCAAAATGAGTTGGCCCAGACCGTTGCTACCCTTGATTACCTGAAATGGGTTAAACATCCAAAGAAAAGGGAGATTGTAGAGCCAATCGTATGAAGATTGAGCTATCATTGGTCGAAGAAAAGGGGAGTAATCTTTTCTCTCTTGAACTTCAAAAATTGATTCCTTCTGTTATGTAACCTCCTATGATTGAGTTGAAACCCCTACCCCCTACTTTAAAGTATGTTTTCCTTAATTCTAATGAGCATCTACCTGTTATAATTACCAATACCCTATCTCATAATGAGGAAGAGAGACTCTTTGTTATTTTGAAAGAACATGTGAGGGTTATAGGGTGGAATTTGGCATAGATTATAGATGATTAAATGATGTAACACGAAAAGATCATTTCTCTCTACCTTTCATTGACCAAATACTTGAAAGACTTACAGGCAAATCACACTACTATTTTCTAGATGGTTTGTCAGGGTATTTTCAAGTATCTATTGCACCAAAGGACCAAGATAAAACCACATTTACATGTCCTTTTAGAACCTTTGCATATCGGAGGATGCTTTTTGGCTTATGTAATACCCCAGGAACTTTCAAGCGTCGTATGATGCCTGTGTTCTGTGAGTTTTTATAGGAATGCATGGAAGTTTTCATGGATGATTTCACAGTTTATGGTGATTCTTTCGATTCTTGCCTATCTAGTCTTGCAAAAGTTTTAAAGAGGTGCATTGAAAATAATTTGATTTCAAACTATGAAAAATGCCATTTCATGGTTAATGAAGGTATAGTGCTAGGTCATTTAATTTCTAGCAAAGGGGTTGAAGTTTATAAAACTAAGATTGAGGTTATATCTTCTTTGCCTTACCCTACCTGTGTTAAAGATATAAGATTATTTTTAGGTTAGGCAGGATTTTATAAGCAGTTCATAAAAGATTTCAGTAAAATTGCATTGCCTCTTTCCAAGCTTTTACAAAAAGATGCAAATTTTGAGTTTGATGATTCTTGTAGAAATGCCTTTAACAAATTGAAATTAAAACTCATTTCCCCTTACATTTTAGTTTCTCCTGATTGGAACTTGCCTTTTGAACTTTCATGTGATGCTTCTAATTGTGCTGTAAGAGCTATGATAGGTCATGGGAGGAGAAACTAGCAAGAGTTATCGCATATGCCTAAAAAACACAAGATCCAGCTCAAATCAACTATACAACAACTGAGAAGGAGTTGTTTGTAGTCGTGTTTGCTTTAGAATAATTTAGGCAATATCTGTTAAACTCCTATGTGACCATTTATACTGATCATGCTGTTGTTTGATATCTCCTCAAGAAACCACAATCGAACCCTAGATTGATAAGGTGGGCACTGCTTCTCCAAGAATTCGATAATGAGATCAAGGATCAAGCTGGAGCAGCAAACCATGTAGCTGACCATTTGAATACGCTACCAGACGATACACGGGGAGTGGAATCTTCTAAACTGACTTACTTACAACTCTTTTCCTGATTCAATTTTATGTGCTTTAGTTTTTAAAGAATCTTGTTATGCACATATAGTCAATTATCTCATGAGCTAAAGAGAGAAGCTCGACATTACATTTGGGATGCTCCTTATCTATAGAGGCTGTACAGTGACTAGGTAATCTGCACATGCATTCCTAATGAAGAATTCGATTCTATAATTTTATCTTTTCATTCAATGGTTTATGGTGGGCATTTCAGTGCAAGAAGAACATCTAGATTCTGGTTTTGATTGGCTGAACCTTTTTAAGGATTCATTTTGTAACATCCCATTACCTGCGGGTAGGTTAGAATAGTAAATATGAGTGATTAATGAGAGATTAGAAAATGCATTCCATGTTCATGCATAATATGACATGAACATATACATGAAAAGTGAAATTTTACATATGCAAATGACTGTACATGCATTCATTGACATTCCAGGTATATTGGTTTCTAAATGTGATTTTTCTAATGAGAGTTGTGATTTTTATGTGTTGAAAAATTGAATTAGAGAGTATTTGTGGATTTAAAAATTTTGAAATTATTGGAGAAATTTCTGGAAATTGTTAGGTATTTTTGGACTAGAAGAATTGCCAAGTGACTAAACTATTAATAAATGGTAGTAGAAACTTCTGTCTAATGGCAATGGAAATTTTGATATGTGACTTTAGGATTTATTTATGAGTGACATTGAAAATTGGTGAACAATTGGAGTAGAAATCGAAATTAATTGGACTAGTTAAATGAAGAAACCTATTCTAAATGCTTTAGAAATTAGAGCAAGGGGCACATGTCATAAGTCTTTAATTTTATTGAAAAAAAAAACCTTTTATTTGCTCTCTCTCACGATGCTTCTCTCTTAAATGCCTTTGGACTTTTGTTTTTGGTTTTCTTCTTCTCTGCTTCATAGCTTCTTTCTTCTTCTTCTTCTTCTTGATTTTTTTTTTCTTCAAATCTCCACCCACGTTGGCATCTCATCTTCCATTTGCTACTTCTTCACTTTGCCCTCTTTTTCATTCCCACCAAAAACCCTAACCTTCTAACCCTAAAGATGGTGATGATCTTAGGTTGTGTTGAAGTTAGGTATTTTTTATTTTCTT
>JANSVA010087562.1:0-11144 GCA_025504915.1 Erythroxylum reticulatum
ACAGAACATACACATATATACATATTCTTTATCAACTTACTACACAATTTCAACTTCACTTTCACTCAAATTCTTCCAATTTCATAGTCTCTCATTTACCAAAACACCAAAGCAAAACATGAATCTATCACACTTCTCATGTACTACTTCAAATCTTCTAAGAAAAATTTTGGGGTCTAATAATAAATAACAAGTGCACTCATGTAAAAATTGTTTTCTCTATTAATATGACAGATCAGAGAGGATATTACCACTAATGACAAAACCCATGGTGTTGCTATGCTATTGACTAGCATCAGGGTTTCATCAGGGAATTTTTTGTTGATATCATCACTTATCTCGTACTCCCCTTCTACACTAAAAGGTGGAACTTTCCCTAATTCAACACTAAATGTGATTCTTCACATCATTGAAGTACTTTGTCCAAATTGGTTAGGCACGACTCAAAAGAGCCTCCAATGATAGAAAAATCATCCATGAAAACTTCCATTATATCTTCAATCATGTCAGCAAAGATAGACGTCATACAAGTTTGATATGTAGTTGGGGCATTGCATAGCCCGAAAGGCATCCATCTATATGCAAAGCTATCATAAGGACATGTAAACATGGTCTTTTCTTGATCTTCAGGGTAGATGAATATCTTATTGTACCCTAGTAACCATCTAAGAAGCAATAAAATGAGTGACCAAGCACTCTTTTTATCATTTGATCTACAAATAGGAGAAAGAGATGGTCATTTTTAGTAACCTTATTGAGTTTATGGTAATCTATGCACACTTTCCATCATGTGACTGTTCTTATTGAAATTAACTCTCCACTTTCACTCTCCATTACGATCATCATACCCTTCTTTAGTACACATTTTACCGACCTAAACCATTCTCTATCAAATATAAGGTATATGATATCAGCATCTAAGAGTTTTACTACCTACTTTTTAACCACTTCCTTTATCTAAGGGTTTAACCTATGTTGACATTCCCTTACTACTCTATTTCCTTCTTCGAGATTTATCTGATGCATAGAAACATTTAGGCTGAAACCTCAAATGTTAGATATTTCCCATCCCATGCCCTTATCCAATTCCTAATAATCTCTACTACCTTCCTTTCTTGCTTTCCATCTAGTTGGTTGCAAATGATGATTGGTAGAGTTTGACCTTCACCTAGAGAGGCATATTTGAGATCTGTGGGTAAAGGTTTAAGCTCTAGATTGGTGGTTTCTCAGTAGATGGTATAAGTGGTTCAGTTTATACTAATATTTCTTCATGGATTTGAACACCTGATTCCTCCATCTCGACATCTCATTCGGACTCAACCTTATTCTCCTTCTTAGCTTCATTTTCAATCTCCAATGCTACTAACTTAACTTTTGTAAAGTAGCTTTTTACTTATTCTTCCATAATGTCAATCTTTACACAAGAACTACTTTCCTTCATATTCTTCAAAGCTTTGTTCATATTGAACTCCACTTGATCTTCATCAATTCGAAGTGTCAATAGATCTTCATGAACATCGATCAATGCCTTTCCTGTGTTCATGAAAGGTCATTTAATAATTAGTGGATAGTTCTTATCTTCTTTGAAATCAAGAACCATGAAGTCCACAGGAAAAATGAACTTGTCCACTTGCATCATAGCTTCTTCCACCACTCCAAATAGTCTTTTAATAGAGATTTAGCCTACTAGATTAGCATTGAGGATGGTGTGACCTCACCGAGCCCTAATTTTTTGAATATCAACAAAGGCATAAGCTTGATACTTGCTCCTAAATCACATAGGCACTTTTTAAATTGAAATTCACTAACCACACAAGGAATTGTGAAACTCCCTAGATCCTTAAGCTTAGAAGCCATCTAATTAGTGACTATAGAACTACAATTACTAGTTAAGGTTACTTTTTTTTCTTCTAATAGCTCCTTGTAACGATAATCAAAATATAATAGCAAGACTTTATAACAGTGGTGAGTTTAGGTCGATCCCACAGAAAGTGTGTGAAAAGTTTTTGAAACAAAATTAATCGGTATTTAGGAAAATAGAGGTTTGGATTTTAGAATAAGAAAATAAAATGAAACTAATCTAATTAAAAAATTAAAGAAAACATCCGAAAAATGATAAAAGTGGAGAATTCGGTAACGACTCAGTTCTTTGGTTCAATCTCAGCCTACACTCTAATCAAGCATATTTCATTTTTTTTCTCAAACCTCTCCTAGCAACTATTAATCGTGGGTTAATATAATTTGAGTTTTCCCTTAGGTTTTGTATAATTAAGATTCGATTGTTAATTAAACCTAACCACCGAATAACCTAGGATACAATCTCTAGATTTAATTAAGCAGTAGCATTATGAATTAGGAAAATTGATTAATCAAGGTAACAATTACATACGATGCGTCATTTAACCTAGGTCATGTTATCCATAATGATTACGAATCATTAGTCGCTATACATAAATTTCAACATAACAATTACGAATTATATAGAAATTCTGGCAATGAGTTTATAAATAAACGATTCAATGAATGCATTAAAATCATCTTTTCACAATACTGAATGAGTTCACATACAAATAACTGAACAATAACAAAATTTCGATTATCCATACACAACCCAAATCTATATGCCTAGGATAACAAAATCAATTCAACAGGAGAGAGAGAAGCAACAAAAATATGAAATACACTTAACCTAGGTTATCAGCTCGATGTCACCTTTGAACCGGCTTCGAGATGTCTAGTCCTTCATGGATCTCTCTCGAAAAAATGTTTCAACCTCCATTGAATATTGTCCCAGCGGAAAACCGCCCTAACAATGCCTCCCTTTATTTCTGCCGCAAGCTCTCTTCGTCTGCCACTGTTTTATTCTCTAGCTACTATTCTTATGATGTGACCATTAAAAATTGTGGCCCATCTTACTATTCACATTTAAAACCCTTACAAATGTCTGCTCTTGTAACGCATTCCTTGTCTGTGTTAAACATAATTGTCTGTGTTAAACACAACATCTGCGTTTCATGCAGATGTCATTTCCTACTTCAAGCTGCACCGTTTTGCTCTTAGTTACTCCTTGCTTCTACATTGTGTTTCATCTCTTGCCTTGTCCTCCTACACTGCGTTTTCTTCATCTTACACTATTGTTTTTGTCTCTTTTCCAGCTGTCCATCTTCATTCACTGTTCTTTTCATTTTTCTTCTTTTAATTTTTCTCATCTTTTAAATTTTTTCTTATTGCTCTATGAAGACAAATGAAAATTAATCTTCAAAAAATGGCCAAAATATAGAGCTTTCAACTTACTTTATCTTCTTTGCTTCCTAATTATGCCTAAAATCACATATGAGTCAAAATAAGTATCTTAAGTAATTTCATGTCTTTATTCACTAAGTTTTATGAAATAATTAAATAATCAATTAAGCACCTATTAATTTCCCCCACATTTATCTTTTGGTTGTCCTCGAGCAAAACATTAAAATTAAGCTCAAAGACTTAAGAACAACATTTACTCATTTCCCATATTTTCCAACAATATATAATCATAACGAAGATAAATGACTTTCAAAAATCATAGCGAAAAGTCATCATTCCAAGATTTTACTCATAATTAATAGACATTAATCATCTTCAAAAATTGAGCAATCTAATGGGAGACTCAGAAAATTTGTTTAAATAAAATATATCTGTAGGTACACTCAACACTATTCATGATCATGTCATTCCACAACTTTGCATATCATTTCATTTCTCCACCAATAATGCTCACATGCAAAATCATGAATCAAAAGACTTTTCAAGGTTGTAATGTAGACAAAGGTAAGGTGGGATATGTTTGGGTCAAGTAGCATGAAAGCCATCAAAGCTAGTGAAACAAAACAACACTCAATATGACATCAAGTGCACAAGTTCACACTCATACAAAACTGAGTACCGTCAGCTATGATAAATACAACACTTATATTTCACAACTCATTTTAGCTCTCACACACAAACCACATGAAGCATATACCAATCCAAAGGAATCACTTATACAATTTATGTCAACAATACATTGAAACCATAAGAGTGAACCTTATAAGCCAACATCTACCTCATACTCAACATACTCAAATATCACATTCATTACAACTCAAGAAGATGCATTAAGCATGAATAACTTTGCAAACTCATATGCACTTCCTCTTTGATAAATTTTTTTAAGCAAATTTTTTTCAATCTTTTTCTTTTTCTTTCTTTCTTTCTTTTTCATTTGCTTTTCTTTTCTTTTCTCGTGTTTTTGTTTATTCTCTTTTCTTTCTTTCCTTTCCCCTTTTCTAACATTAAAAGAAACTAAATTAACATGGGAATTTCAATGATAAGGCATAACAAAACATCCCAACATTATAACCAACCTGCACATATGCATACCTGCACACTTATACTTTTGTATATCCACAAACTCAACAATCAACAAATGTTCTACCATCTTCTAGGCTTGGGAAGGACATTTGGTTAGGTTAAAGCATGTAATGTGGCTAATACACAAAATAAAGGCAATTAAAGCTCAAACGGGCTTATCAAAAAGGAAAATCATATAATGGGTAGGCTATTTGGATAATGTAGTTCGAAAACGCAAAGAATGCCTAATCAGGTCCATGTTAATGTATGTGATAAAAATGTAGTTTCAAATAAAAGTTCAACGAAAAATTAGGATGTACATCTCATGAAGGTCACACATTATCAAAAGACAATGAGTTTATATGAATGTGTCAGTCTAATAAAGTTCAAAATCTCACCGGCTTTGTCTACCACTAGTCACTACTCTTCTAAAGATAATGCATATCAACCAATCATAAGAGCAAAAATACATGTTAAAGTTTCCATGAAATTCTCTAGTCAATTCACACTCTAATAATGACTACATAGTCCTAGGATCAACAAAAAAAAGAGAAAATGTTTGTTTCATTTTTTTATTCTTTCTCTCATTTTGTTTGAAAATTAAAAACAAACAAGAAACAAACTAACATAGAAACACACATGTGTAAAAAGTAATGCGAAAATGTAAAGAAAAGAAATTTACTTCCCTTAGGTTGCCTCCCAAAAAGTGCCTTGGTTTAAAGTTGTTGGTTTGACTCCATACTTTCCTCGCGTAACAAAGTTATGATATTCTGGTACTGCAGTTAGCACCACTTTCATGTGAGGTTGTTTCGAATAGGGCCTTAATTGATCATCATCCTCATTTAGCTTCTTCTCTATCCTCAAATTCTCAATATCAACTAAGTTTATACACTCCGGAAAGATCTCAATCGTCTCTTCACCTTTTTCTTTCGAATTTAATTCCTCCATTCTGCTATGTAAAGGTGAAGACACGTTCTCAACAATAAAATAGAACTCAGTACTTACCTCCGAGCTAAAAGATATGTCTTTTCTGGTTTGAGCTCCTCCTCACTTTTTCTACACAAGAAACTCTTTTGAGTAATGCTATCAAAATTCTTAAGCTCCTCATCACTCTCTAGGGTTTCCGCATTAATGTTCATTGGGTATACCTTGGATTGCTATGGTTGCTTCTCTTCTATTTGTGATTCTAAGTAGTCGATCCTCACTACCATCTCCCCCATTTGGCTTGCCATATTTTGGTTTCTATACGTTATATGCCTCATTTCCTACTAGAACTGTTGCAACTGTTGTTGTAGGCTCTGTTGAAATTGGAGATTGTTAACAACCACAACATTCATCAATTCTTCCAGAGATGTACTTGAGCTTTAACAAGAAGCTTCTATTCCACACTATGTGTCTTGCAAACTATTAGGGAAGTAATTCTAATGATTATCCCATTCATAACAAAAGTTAGGTCGATCAGGCCAAACATTGTTATAGGATTCAGAATTTGAGTTATAAAAGAAATTACTTTTATGCATATCAAAAAAAATTTTACAAACACGAAAAAATGAAAAGATCACAAAATAACTGAAAAGAAATCAATTACAAACAAATATATACAAAACACTAATTAAATCAAAAATAAAAACTAAAACACCGCACTCCCTGGCAACAATGCCAAAATTGACAGCGTGTCGTGACGCTAGTCAAAATAAAATAACTAGATTACTACTATAGCAGTGGTGAGTCTAGGTTGATCCCACAGAGAGTGTGTGAAAAGTTGTTGAAATGAAATTAATAGTTGTTTAGGAAAAAGGTGGAGTTTGGATTTTGAAAAACAAATTAAATAAAATATGCAAAAAATGATAAAAGAAGGGAATGTGGTTGGTTAGTTCAATCTTGGCCTACAACCTAATTAACCATATTTTATTGATTTGTTATTCTCAAACCTCTCTTAGCATGTAATAGCCTGTTTCTACACTTAAGGATTTAACTGTTAGATTGAATCATATCATATGAGAATACATGGAGTGCATTTCATTTTCATACATCATATTCGCATACACATATGAATCATGATTTAGAAACATTGTAAAGAAAGTATATGCACTCAATTGACACATCCCGGGATATGAAATGTTTTAATTGATTATAATGTACTTATGTGTTGATTATATCTTGAATTTTGTTTTGATGGATTATAATTAGTAATTGGGAATTTGTTATTACAATTGGGTGATTAATGAAGTGATATGTGCACCTAGTCTAGGAAAAATGTCGAATGGCAAGACAAATTGATATATAGGAATCTAAGACGACTAGGTGTATAAAATGGTGACAAGTGGCATTAGTAATAAAGTGACAAATGGCTTGAATAAATGAATGATAAATGGTGGCATACTTAAGTGACAAATGGCTTAGGAAACTATGTGAAAAATGGACTAAACATCAAGTGACAATTGGTAGTTGAAGTGTGAGGCATATGGCTTGAATCTTAGCATGACAAGTGTCATGAAAAGTGGCCACTCCTTCACCACACACCTACACCCACAGTTTCCACACATAAAAGACCATCTTTCTTTTGTTTTTGGTCACATGCTCTCTTCTTCTTCTCACCATCGACACCCATACACAACCCTTCCAACCTTGAGATTTTGCTAAAATTCTGCACTTTTTCACTCCAAAATCTTGTTGTCTTCATCTTCTTGTTGAAACCCTTTTATGTTTTCATCTTATTCTTAGAGTATGCTTCATCCTTGCGTGTTTGGTGGGCTAAATTAGCTTGATGATTGAGAACATTTTGAGATGAACAAGTAATTAACTTATTAATATCTTGTGATATATGTTAGCATAACATTCATGATAATTGAATTGGGATGTATTATATAATTAATGATAAAGTTGTGCTGGAATCTGATGGATGAGTGGAGGGTTTCTATTTTGCTTTTAATACTTGAAAATAGTGGATTGTATGGGTGGTTTAGGTAGAGATTTGAAGTATAAATGAGGGTAAGGTTATATTAAAGAGGGATGTTATTAAAGTGTTCTTAAATTTGACAAAGTTAGGGTTATATGTATAATGATATGTGATGAATGACCAAATAAATAGGGTTTTGATGAGATTTATATAGCTAATATGGTAGTTGAATTTGCATAAATTGAAGTTGCATATAAAGGCATAAATTGTGGAAAGTAGGAAGTGTTTGATATGTATTTATGGTTGATGAATTCGTGGAAGATGGAGGGAAGAATGCAGGGCACAATCGTGGCCCTCAAGTGCACAATCGTGGCCTAGTCATTTCAGGTGGGCCTGAATATTTAGGTTTTGTCATGATCATGGGAAGGTTCCCCACAATTGTGGGCAGTGCCTTGGAATGATAAGCTTAGTTTTGTGTAATTATTGAAACAAATGAAGATAAGTCACTCTAATTTGGTATCTTTGGAGTTGATTAGGGCCAAGATGAACCTAAATGGGTAAATTAAAATTGAAGAACATGAAGGTAGTATGAATGGGAATTTGAATAAATGTATGATGGATCGATTAGGGATGGATTAAGATCTTTGCATAAAGTTACATACCTGAAAATTCAATTCACCGTGCATGGAATATGACACATATACATGTGCATGAATCTATATTCATTTGATCGAATAACTTAATGATGTGTGTACCATATGTGTATTGCATGACTATAGATGCTCAACTTGATCGTCAGCACCCAGACATTATTGGATCGTCAAGGCAATAGCTTATTGGAGTGTACTGTGAGTTGACCTAGATGTGCAATCTCAATTATATATGTATTTCTATTTGAATTAGGTGAGCCAACCTAGTTGTTCTCTCATTCTAATTGGTTTGTTTTGTTTAAATTTCAATTATTGAATCATGGTTATGTGATTGTGATACTTTCGGACATTGATAGTCTGAGGAGTTTGATATTCAGGAATGTATTAGACATGCTCTTTGATTGTATGTGAACATGGAACGTATGATTAATTGAATGTTAAATTCTGGACTTAGATCCGAAGATCTTGATAAGTGATATGAATACATTGAGCAAAAGGCCTTGAAAGCATGAAATGTGAATTGTTGCATCTCATACATCAAAACGCATAATCAGATAAAGGCATTGTGACTGGAGTAGCCAAAGTGTGAAAGAGAGCTTTAAGGTTAGAAATGTGATAAAGAGCCTTAGGCTCAGATACAATGAGCCCAGTATCCATAACGAATACTAGAAAGAAATAAGCTCTGTATCCACGACGAGTACGAGATAGTATAGGCACTCAGTCATAACAAAATAAAAATAAAGTGGAGTCACATGTGCATTTGTATATGCATCCTTATATGTAATAAATAATTGTTCTAACGTGCCTTATTGAACTGAGGAAAAATACTGGATTGTTTGAATCGATGTAGAATATGATGTGATTGAATTGCTTATTTATATAATGTACTTAGTAAACTAAACCATATGCTTGTTGTTATATTCTGACATAAGTGAGCACCTTGGTGATGGTTCACTCACTGAGTGCACAAACTCATTAAAATTGCAATGTTACTTCTTTTCAGGTTCAAGGAAGTTCTAGCTCCTAAGGTGATAAAGTAGAGATATAGTACTTGCATTTTGGGGATAATATGGCTCAAAGGTCTGGTCAGCTGACACTGAAGAGTCTAGTTAGGACATTTTGATCTAGCATCCCATTTCATGTTGGACTTTTTGTATAAGATTGTAAACTTGCACATATTATGTAATGTATATATGCATAAGTTAAGAGTTGTGATAACACAATGAATGTTATTTGTTTATGAATGAAATGGGCAAGATTGACCATTTTAAAATTGTGTGTTGTGCATGATGCCTTAAATTAAATTTTGTGATTGTTGTATCCCGTAGGGTATGAATGCACTCAGATATACTTTAGTATGTTGGGTGTATGCTCTATGGTAGTGGTAACTATTAATCGTGGGTTAATAATTAGACCAAGTTCTCCATTAGGTTTTGTTTAATCAAGACACAACCGTTCATTAAACTTAACCACCAAATAACCTATGATATGATCTCTAGATTTAATTAGCCAGTACCATTATAAATTAAGAAAATCGATTAATCAAGGCAACAACTACATATGATGCGTCATTTAACCTAGGTCATGTTATCCCTAATGATTATAAATCATTAGTCGTTACACATGAATTTAAATGTAACAATTATGGATTATATCGAAATTCTAGCAATGAGTTTATAAATAAACGATTCAATGAACGCATTAAAATCATCTTTTCACAATATCCAATGGGTTCATACTCGAATAACTGAACAATAACGAAAATATGATTATCTATACACAACCCAAATCTATACGCCTGGGATAACATAATCAATTCAATAGGAGAGAGAAACAACAAAATATGAAATATACTTAACCTAGGACATCGGCATTGATGTCACCTCCGAACCGACGGCGGGATGTCTAGCCCTTCATGGGTCTCTCTCAAAAAAATGTTTCAGCCTACATTGAATATTGTCCAAGTGAAAAACCAACCTAACAACGCCTCCTTTTGTTTCTATCGCAAGCTCTCTTCAGCCGCCACTATTCTATTCTCTAGCTACTGTTCTTGTGATGTGACCATTAAACATTGTGGTCCGTCTTACTTTTAGTGTTTAAAACCCTTGCAAACGTCTACTCTTGAAACACATTCCTTGTCTGTGTTTAAATGCAATGTTTCCATTTCACACAGACATCATTTCCTTCTTTATGCTGTATCATTTTGCTCCTATACTCCTTGCTTCTGCACTTCTAGTTAACTTCTGTGCTTTCGAATTGTGCCTAAAATCATATATGAGTGAAAGTGAGTATCTTAAGCAATTTCATGTCCCTAATCACTAGGTATTATGAAATAATTAAATAATCAATTAAGCACCTATCATCTTCCCAAGTACGCTTCTTCGATAACATGTCCTTCAAAAATTTAGCATACTTAGGCATATGATCCAAAGCTTTAATGAACGAAAGATTTATTTTGCAAGGTCTTCAATTTCTCTACAAACTTTGCAAATTATGTATCTACTTTATTCTTTTGTAGTCATTGAGGGTACGAAATTTTTTGTGGATATGGCATAGGGCCAACATACGGATGGTGTTCACTCATGTCTGTCATATCTTTGGTGGATATGGAAGACGAGCAACATATGGAGGGTGTTCACTCATGTCTACATTTTCTCCTCTTTTTTTTTTGGTCTTTCTCAATAGAGTGGGGTGCACTTTTCAACTTTGTGGGTTGGTCTAGTTCCTTCCCACTCTGTAATGTAATTGCTTGAATTTACTCCCTTGGGTTTGGTTTAATTTTGTTTGGAAGGCTACCCGCACTTCGTGTCGAACATACATTTGCTAATTGGCTCATTTGGACTTCTAAGTTGTGGATGAAAGAGGCACAATTCTTCATGACTTTCTCGAGTCTCCCTTCTAACCTCTTGTGAGTGTTATCCAAATTCCCAAGCTTATCCAAGATTTTTTCTGATTTGGAGTATGTGGAATTGAGTTTTTCCTACTAGGATCCAGGTGGCACTTAAGGTCAAAATTGAACTCCTACATTGTTTAACTAGGAAAAGCTCGAGCGATTCTTCCACCCAATACATGTTTGAATATAGGTTGTTTCCCTCTCCTCGACCAATTTGTGTTCCCATGTAATTAAGCTACTCCAGTTGTAGCGCCCCCTTACCGCAGGGTATACACCGGGACGCCCGTAGGTCATTCCGATACATATCCTACGATAAAGGTGAGCTACGAAAAAT